>JADRCH010003732.1:0-10058 GCA_019843965.1 Rhynchomys soricoides
ACAGGTCCCTGGCTGCTCCGTTCTCACCTGGATGCTGTCAGATTTCTCAGTGTCTTTAGAGTAAATGAGTTCTCGTCCCCGTGTACTCTGTATCCAGCTTATAGCAATGGCCTTGAGGTTTGATTGTGTTCTTTTTTCTCTGCTAGTTAAAGAATTAAGAGAGGAAAAATCTGAGGCACAATAGGTGGCGTGTTGGGAAACTGGGACACAGCCAACAGAACTGCCTGAATCCACAGATACTGAAACTCTTTGACTAGGGGTGAAGAAACACATTCATTGGACACAGAGACAGGAACTTCCACAAGACAGAGCGAGGGCTGTGTTTTCTAAAACTTTTGAGAGGAAGTCCATTCCTAATTTACAGTTGAGTAATTTTTAAAAAGAGAGAATGTCTTCTTGGCCCATAATGGTTCTGGTCAACAGGACATTATCAGGGCTTGAACTTGTTGAGAAAGGTTATGAGCAGGGTACTGGGAGCCGGTGAAAAACTCACATGTCCTTGTTTTAGGGGCTCAGGGTTTTGTGTCAGTCAGGTTAGCAGGGTGAGGAAGACCTCACAGACCTGTGTGTATTCATGTGATTTACAATAAACAGACCTTGAGCCTACTCTGAGGCACATCTCTATCACCTCTTCATTTGTGAGATGGTAAGGGTATAGGACCCTCTGGTCATTCCCTGCTTCATAGCAAATTCAAGGCCATTATAGTCTACATCAGTCTGTGTCAGAAAACCTTTAAACATATTTCATGGACATGAGCAAATATTTCTGTTGTTCATTTCATGTCTTACAGTGAGTGCCGTAGCAAATCCATGCACTCAGTACTTTGGTGTCTTATGAACTGCATATTCTTCCCTTCTGCTGACCCATTCCATGTGTGATTTAAACTTTCTTCAATAGCATACTCTTGTTAAAGACGCTAGATGTTGATGATTAATTGTTTGCATTTACTATGAGAGAAGAACTCTCCTCTTTCTCTTGCTTTAAGATTGCTCCTATTTGTAGCAAATATTCATTCATTTTGGATAGTAGTTTGTGTTAGATTCTGCCATGCCCTGATGATGCTTTCTTCTGGTCTTCCCCGAAATCTTCCTGTTTGCTCCTTCTGTATCTAAGCAGAGACTCCATCTTTTCTTTATCTCCTTTCGACCACTCTGGACTGATGCAGGGTTCTGTGGTTTACATCCCTGTGTTGTCTTTTTCTGCCTCTTCATCTGGGATACCTTCCCGTTTCCCTGTACCAGAAGTCCAGCTGCTTGCAGATGCTTCTTACACTTAGCTGGAACAGTCCCTCTTCCTCCACTGTCCCTCACATGGGTAAAGCAAGCTGCTCATGTGGGATGCCTTCCTCTTGCACAGGTTAGGTCCACTGTCCGTTGGTCGTTGGTGTGTAGTTGTCCATCTGTCCCCCCAGGCTTCCTTTGTTATATCTAAGGTTAGTCTGAGGGAAGGAGTTACTTTCTTTACAACTCATGGATGAACCTTGCTGTGTTAGACAAGTCATATCTGGAAAACTGGAGAGGAGGTATGCTGTCAGATCCTGCTGATGTGCATGATTATGTCAGAGGCCATGAAGAGAAAGTACAAAAGATTTGAAGAGCTGACAAACACACATGCAAGCTATAAACCTGAGCAGTGCAGATCCTCATTACATTGCTATTTTCTGTTATAAAAGTGTGTTTCATGGTGTCCTCCATAGCCAATATCAAATAAGGTGACCTGAGTTAACGCTGTGTCTGCTTGCCTTGCCAACTCTTTCACATTCTATGTGCCAGCCTTCTCTTCTTTCCAGGGTCTCTGTAAAAATAAGCCATCAGAGTGCAAGTCCCTACTCTGTACTGAATACACTCCACTTACCGGTGCTTTGAGAAGACACATAAACTAAAATCCACAGACTATTAAAATCCAAAAGTACATCGAGAGGCCTAATGTATGGATGAAATGTGGTATTTAGTTTAAACCTAAAATTCTCATTATATATTTCATGTTTTCCAAGGGAGTGGGCGGAGATCCTTACGTTTCGTCTTCCATGTTTTTCACATTTTATTCCATTTTCTGAGTTGTATAATTGCAAGATCTGGTAGCTTAAAGGAAAAATTAGTGATTGTATTATGCCAGCTTTATGCGAGTAAAGCCCTGAGACCAAGACCTGCTGTTTGGGCCATTTGCCTGCTTTTTATAGCAGAGGGAGAGAGAACAAAAGAAAATCTGTCTGTCAGGCAGAGTCAAGGCAGATCAGAACCTTTTGGCAGATTTCTTGGCCTGCTGAGGCATGGAAGGATACGTTGCCCTGAATGCGCATGTAAGGGTTAGGAGGGTACATTTCAGAGGCCTGGAATATTGCAGGATAACTGGTCACATCGTGAACCCCAAGATTGTGTTGTTTACTGCAAATCCCTGCTTCTGGTGTAGTGTGACTCAGCTCTTAATACACACCTTTAATCCCTCTGGATGGAATACAAACATGCCCTTAGTACAGGCTCTTAGTTCCTTTAATCCCAAATGATGAAGGTAAAGTTATCTTGTAGAAAGAAGCAGCATCCATGTTTGAAAGTGATGTCTATTTGGGTGGCAGACAAAGTGATGAATCAGAAAGATTTTACAGAATAGGATATGTGCAACTCTCAGGAGAAGAGACAGGAAAGGAAAGGAAAGCTTCAGAGAACAGGGCAGAGAGGAGGAGGAGGAGGAAGAAGAGGAGGAGGAGGAGGAAGAAGAGGAAGAGGAGGAAGAAGAGGAAGAAGAAGAAAACAGAGGCCGTTTTACAGGGATACTTGTACAGGTTGCAGAAAGAAAACAAGCTACACAGAGGTGAAGACAGAACAAGCCAGAGAATGAGAAGAAGCCGGAAGATTAGAACAGAGTGACACAGTTAGTTTGAGGCGAAGCAGAGGAATGCAGGAGAAGCTGAAAGAAACCAGACTGAATCAGTCAGCCTGGAGGAGTTGGATCCATAGCAGCTGAGTTGAACCAGGCAGCAAGAGTTCAGAAAGAACTAGAAAGGGTGAGCTTAATTCAGCAGCAAGTCTCAGAGGCTGAAAATGTTCTAGGCTTGTATAGAGGCCAGAAACTTCCAGAACTAGGCCTAGGTTAGCAGTAAGCCTCAGAGAATAATGACATCAGGCAAGTCAAAGTTCCTTTTTAAAAGTAAAATTGGCAGACTCTTGCCAGATTGAGGAAGTGAGCTTATCAACACCGAGAAAAAAATCCAAAGCTTACTCAGGCAATTATTACAAAATTCCCCATTAACACATAAATTGCTGATATTTTCACATTGATGAAAAGGAAAAACCATGACTATTCTCAAATGATATTCTGGGACTGTATTGATGAAGCTATGAAACAAATTCTGACATTAGATACTTTTGAAGTCAATGAAAGAGCATCAACAATTATATTTTTCAGCTATAGCACACCCAATGGATCTTGGTATTTCTATTATTATTAATGGTTGTAGTTTATTTTTATTAATGGATTATTTTATATTATAAATGTTTTCAATTGATTAAAGGTGTGATATTATTCATTGGTCTTTATTTCAGGAAATGTTGTCCTTCTGGGATGTGTCCATTGATTTCTCTCCAGAGGAGTGGGAATGTCTGGAACCTGCTCAGTGGGGTCTGTACAGGGACGTGATGCTGGAGAATTACAGCAACCTTGTGTCCCTGGGTGAGCATTGCATCTATAGAGAATTCGTATCTCACCATCAATGTGTAGCTTCCCCACTTTGTGCAGCATCTCATGGATGTATTTCAAGAACGAGTTTCATATCGTTCATTTTAAGAAAAATTGGGGAGGTTGCTGTACAGCTAAGAAACCTTTCATTGTTTCTCCTCTCTGTGTTTGAAATGTCTGTGTTGGAAGCATGCCTCCTTCCCTCTTGTGGGATTGTTAGACATGCACCTGCATCAGGCATGGACCACACTTGTTAATGAAATTTTTTCTCAATTCCATTTTGATGTTTTCTCTCTAAAGAAACTCAGAATCAGAATTCTGTACTTTCCGCATCAGAAACCAGTTAAGGAACTAATTGTCTGCAATTGTTTATGGTGCCACCTCTTCCCTTATAAACGCTGTACTGAAAGAGAGAGTAGGAGAACACTTAAACAGTCGTGTTCTCTTTTCCTACACACAGGTCTTGCTCTCTCTAAGCCATTCCTGGTGACATTTCTGGAGCAAAGACAAGGGCCTTGGGATATGATGAGAGAAGCAGCAGCCACTGTGCACCCAGGTGTGTAGGAATGGGGGGATCTGGGGACAGAGTTCAAGTCCAAAGATGCAACAAAAAGCCAGGCTTTCCCATGTGCTTTGAAATATGTATTATGACAATCATTCTTTACACCTCCCCTTCATATCTCTCAAATGGTTATGGTGGTTTAAGTCTCTTAGGAGTTATATTTCACAAACAGTGTCCTGTGCATGTCTTTACAGGGACTTCCAAGGTTTTTCTTTTTGTTGAGTCTCTATTGTAATGTAACACTCTGGGAAATGCAACAGAGTACTGGTCAGACTGGGAGTCATTTATTTGCTGGGGTTAAGGGTAGACTTGTGCTGAAGTGAGCATGCCTTGGTTAATGAAATCTATGCCACATTTCTGTGACACAGGAGCAGGGAGCCCAACAGTTTCAGTTCTGTTGGTTTGGACAAATTGATGTGGGGAGCAGTTGGATAAAGTCAGACTAACAGGAGTCACTTTGGACAGTTCATTTCTCACTGATTTTAGAGAAGAGTCAATGCATTGACTCATTATATAAGGTGTTTATTGGGCCTAAGGGTACAGTCATTTAGCAGAGGCTGTTTTGTTTATTCAGCCAAGCTTTACTACCAGTTTATTACCAGGATCAGACCATTAGACCTAGGAAGAGAAGGATGAGAGGTCTTTTAAATCCTTTGGTGTTCATTCTCCGATCCCCAATCCACCAGTTATGAAACAGTAATCGCGTGCCTCTTTCATGGCTCCATTTTTTTTTTTTTTAAAGGAAAATATTTCTATCATATACAAGTACTAAGTTTTATTTTTATATATACCCAGCCATAAATCATTTTAAAAAATCAGAGAACTTTATTTCTAAACCTGATGTTCCCAGATACATCAGAGCTAGTTAAGTCTTTCGTTTATAGAGTCTAGTCATGGGTAGCCATTGTGGTTATCCCTATAGGAACTGTTATGGTTAATGTTACTATGAGTCCCTGGGAGGAAGAGATCTCAGGGTCCTTTCTCTAGGTCTCCTGTGTGTATATATCCTCTGGCCTCCTGGTTTATAATGGAAGCGGGTCTGAGGAGCCAGTCCAGTCATCTGTGGAAGGTGACTCAGAACGACTGCTCTGGGTGAGCTTTCACAGTCCGCATCTCCTCTTTCTTGGGCCACATTGCTTTCTTAACCTGGCTGTGGTGGGTCCACATGTGGCACATGCATCTTAGTTGAACTGCCACAGCTCAGCCTGCTGTGCTGACTCACCCTGTGGCAGACCCTCTGTCGTATGTTGTCCCACACTCTGCTAAGGACTGCTTACAGAATCAGACATTGACCTCTCAGCTCAGGGATTAGCTTTGTTAAGAGGAGGAGGAGAAATCAAAGCGAGGGAGAGGGCATGGCCATTTGAACTTGCTTGTAGTTCCCATACCATTGGGTGGCAGGTGTTGGTACGAGGTTTCTCTGTTCACAGTATCCTTGGTTATCAGATCAAGAGGCATCGAGTGCAGAGTAATTATAATGAGTGCTTCCAGTTGAGACATCTAGATTGTGGGTGCTGGGTCTAAGAACATCCTGAGCATGAGGGGATCCATTCCCCTGTCTTATAAGACATGAAAAATAATTCATCTTTCATGCAGATAAGGAGTAAGTGCTCCTGCACTGGCTTACAGAGCAGAGGGAGACAGGAACAGCAGATGCTGGCTCGTCCTATTCCCTATGCTTCCTTATCCTGTGACGATGCTAGCATGCCATTTAGTCTAATAAGTCTGCGTCCATTGGACAGTGTGCTCATCTACCCTGGATGTGTCCTGCCATGGAAGGTTAGTGTAGTTTTAGCTGTCTTCACTGAAGCATTCAATTTCAATAACCAGTGTTTAAACTACACCTGAATTTGAATATTATTCCCTATTCAGCAACGTGTAAGGTGACTTTGAGTTTGAGTTCCCTGTTTTAGGTTAAATGCTGACATGTAGAGAGGACCATGTATTACTCAGTCCAGAATTGTCTGTGTAAATGAATTGCATTTGTGTTTAGCATGAATACAAACACAATGTGGGCACATTGACTATATTTAATCACTCATTAGGTGACTCATCATTACGAGTTATGGCTTAATTATACTTGCTGTGACATCTTACAGTGAAGTAGCGACTCTCATCAGATTAGCTTTTTATCTTTTATTGGATATTTTCTTTATTTACATTTCCAATGTCTTTCCTGGTTTCCCCTCCGGAAACCCCCTATTTCATCTCCTCCCCCTGCTTCTATTAAGGTGTTTTCCCACCCACCCACTCTCACCTCCTTGCCCTGGCATTCCCCTACACTGGGGCACTGAGCATTCACAGGATCAAGGGCCTCTCCTCCCACGGATGCCCTACAAGGCCATGCTCTTCTACATATGGGGCTGGAGCCATGAGTCACTCCATGTGTACTCTTTGGGTGTTGGTTTTAATTAATGAAAGTAATTTTGTCTATTAAAAATTTCAGCCCCCAAAATTACAGTTGCTGGAGAGATGGCTCAGTGAATAAGATCACTGGCTTCTCTTCCAGAGGAAGAGTTCAGTTCCCAGCACCCATATAGCAGCTCACAACTGCTTGAAACTCCAGTTCCAGGGGATCTGACACTCTACACAGAATATATATATATAGACATGTATGCAGGCAAAACTCTAATACATATGAAATAAAAAATAAATTAATAAAAATTTTATAGTTTTTGAACTAAAAGTCTTTTGTCCCTAACTAAAGTTTAACATAAATACATCCTGGAGGAACTGGGGACTTCACTTTTCTGACCCCTTTATGGTGTACCTTTACACAGTCTAGATCAGTTCTCCAGATCATCTATGTTCCTTATTTTATTACATCAGAAAATAATACAGAAAAGACAATAGTATGGCTGGCCTTTTCAAGAGACACATATAAGAATAGAAAGATATACAAGTAATTATCATTTCCTGGTATGACACCATTTTCCTGTTGATTAATGTTTAAGAAAGTTAGCAAAGACATACTGACTAGATAGACATTTTTATGTTAGAAAGTTTTTCTTTTTTTGGGGGAAGGGGGTGGTTTCAAGACAGGGTTTCTTTGTGTAGCCCTGGCTGTCCTGGAACTCACTCTGTAGATCAGGCTAGCCTTGAACTCAGAAATCCGCCTGCCTCTGCCTCCCGAGTGCTGGGATTAAAGGCGTGTGCCACCACTGACTGGCTAGAAGTTTTTTATAACATGAATAGAATTTTATAGCTTAGGAATATAAATTAATTTTGACCACTAAGTATATTTAAATCTCCTTTCCCATAATGCCTGTGTTACATAGTCAGACCTAATGTGACCTACCCTCATGGTTTTGTGGTTTTTTCCCCTTCTTTATTTATATAATTTGTATTATCATAAATAATTTGGCCCTTCTATTAGAGATAGAATTTCAAATATGTAAAATTAGCATCTTCTTAAAATGGTTACACTGACCTACACAGAGAAAATTTATATGTCAGCAAGAGCTTTAGAGAGGTCAATAGACTTGGAAGAGAGGTCACCTTTTGTGAACAACAAAGATGGGAAGGAGAGTATAGCACTTCAGTCTGTAACTGACTGAAGAATCAATTGAGACACCCCACTCCCTCAGGGCCATGCATCTGATCCTTTACGTATACACCTCTGAGTTATGCAATTTCAAATGAGACATAACAAATTTAACAATCGCAACATACCAGAGGCAGATTAGTAGCCTAAAGTTTCAAAAGTTTTCATTCTATCTATCTAGACAATTCAAATAGTGGATCTTCCAAAGCTCCAGATTTTGAGGCTACATGACAACTTTTTCTCAGCAGTATTGCTTAGCTTGGGTGAGCTGTTGGATAAAACTCAGGTCAAATGGAGTCACATTGGGCAGTAACAGTCTTTGCACTGTTTGCACACAATTGAAAGTTTGCATACTTTTCTGCAGACCTAGGTATGAAATCATTGTAAGAAACTAACATCACACTTAAGTGTGTCTCAAACTACTTACACTCGTGCTAATGAAACTCATCCCAAGAGTTCTTTGTGAAGGATGACAATTTTCTAAAATGTTGTCCTATTGCATACTCAATAATAAGGAATGAAAATGCATTCCTTCTGTGGATATATAATTCAAAGATTAAACTATGCCACTAGGAATGTGTGCTTAGTACCTCATCAATAAGCTTTCAGAATTTTGTGAATTCAAGATTTATTTTCCTTTGTCATTTGATTTAGTGTATTGTTGTTTCTAAGTGTGCATTGGCTATCATCACTTGGTATGCTCACCCTGTATATCTTGGTGGAAGGGTAAAATACATTGATAGAACATTTAAGGAGAGTGTAAGATAACAAGATCTATAAGCTTTGCTTCTGTGAATTTTTTCTTTTTGGGTAAACGTGACTCTTCCATTTTCATGCCTGTTCATTGTCTCTCTCCATTCACTGCTCAATGGTTACATAATCTTGCAAAGTAGTTTTAGAAATAGGTAATTTTATCTCCAGGCTTGATGGCCCACTGCATTAATCTCAGCACTTGAGAGGTGGGAGCATGTGGATCTCTGAGTTCAAGGCCAGCCTCATATATAATTTCCAGGACAGCCAGGGCTACAAAAAACTCTGTCTCAAAAAACCAAAACCAACCAAACAAAATAACTAACAGGTAATTGAGATATCTAGTCATTGACACATATGTTGCCTGAGCAAAATTTCTGTTATTCATGGGTGAACTTGATATTTATTATTATGTCTTGATATCTCTCAAGTATATGTTTTCCACTCATCAATATATAACTTAAAATACTGTACCAAATCCTTAGGCTATACGATTCAGTCTTGATGTGGACAGTTTACTGGTTATGCAACATATCTTTTGTACCTTCCAAAATAAAACTTTATACTTAGGATAAAAGTTTGATGTTCATCCAATCTCACACAATCACAATTAACGTTTTCTTTTTCAGGCTTGGCTACTTTACAATTTCACGGATATATGACCTTATAATATCTATATTGCTTACAAGATTTATTTTTAGTAGTAAAATGACCTTACAACCTACTTAGGTATTTAACTTTGAATACTATGCCGTTATTTCTTTGTTCTGTTTGATTGTGCTCTTAGTCCCGTAAAAATACACGTTGTTTCCACCTACTCTATTTGTGAATTTTGCTCAATGCCTATAGGCATTGAAATATATGGTTAAATATATATGAGTTAATATCTTCATTTTAAAAAATAAGCCATATAAGTATAAAGAATATTGCTTAACTTTTGTTCATATCTCAACTTTGGCTCAACAGGAATAATTCCCAATGATCCTAACTATTACAGCACGCCCACTAATTGTAATTCACTCCCTATAAAACAACAAGGAATTCATATAGGGGAGAAACTCTACAAGTGTGGAGAATGTGGCAAGGCCCTTAGTTCTTATAAAACACTTTGTATACACCAGAGACTTCATAGTGGAGACAAACCCTACAAGTGTGGAGAGTGTCATAAGGCCTTTACTACTCGCTCATCACTTTTTATACACATGAAAAATCATACTGATGAAAAATCCTACAAGTGTGAAGAATGTGGCAAATCATTTTACTATCCTTCAATGCTGAAGCAGCATCAGAGAATTCATTCTGGAGAGAAACCCTACAAGTGTGAAGAGTGTGGAAAATCATTTTACTTTCCCTCCTTCCTGAAGCAACATCAAAGAATTCATCATGGAGAAAATTCCTACCAGCATGAAAAATGTGTCAAAAAACTTTCCACTCCTCTATACCTTCAGGAACATGAACAAATCCATACTGGAGAGAAACCCTACAAGTGTGAAGAGTGTCATAAAGCTTTTCGGTATCACTCAGCCCTT
>JADRCH010003746.1:0-21989 GCA_019843965.1 Rhynchomys soricoides
AGGCAGACCCATTATCAGGTCACAGATGGTGTGAAAAATGGCACATGAGTTCCACTTTTCCTGAGAGGCTGTGATAAAAGCAGGCTTCACCAAGCCAGGGCTATTCCTGGTTAAACCATCTCTGCTGGAGAAATAGGATCGACCACATGCCCCCTGTGTTAGCCTGCTGTCTGAACCGCACCCCACAGTTACCTGTCAAAAACCAGGCGTCCTGGCTCTCTCTAAATGGGGCTGCTCGACCTCCTCTATCTCTTATCTCCTCTCTGGCTCCTCTCCTTTCCTTTACTTCTCATATCCTTTACCCCCTCCATTCTCTCCTCCCCCCAAGTGGTCACAGGCCTCTCCACTCTCTACTCTCTACTCTTTTACTTCTCTCTCCCTCTGTCTGCCTCTACTACCCTCTGAACTCCCAAACCTATGCCCTAAATCATCTCTCTCTCTCTCTCTCTCTCTCTCTCTCTCTCTCTCTCTCTCCCTCTCTCTCCCCCCCTCAGATCTTCTTAGTCCATTAATAAAATAGTTATTTATCAGCTTCAGATGAAAGCTCCCCCTTTCATTTTTTCCCCCTTTTCTCCCCTTCTATACTCCCCCCCCCCCCCCGAGAATACAGAGATTGTGGACCAGCATAACAACACAGATCATTTATCAATGTTTTTTAAATTTTCTGATGGATAGCTGCAGACCAATAATGCATGGGAAAGAAAAGCGATAAAGACAGAGGTGCAGGCTCTTTGTTGAGATGAGTGGTTCTCTCTCGATTCTCTCTGTCTTCTCCAGTTGAACCAAGGTTCTTTTTTTGCCTCTCCAGGTTTTAAAGCCCTTCTGAGCTTCCTAGGCACTTCTCTCTCACAGGACAGGGATCTCTTCATCTTTCTGTCTCTCCCTCTACTTGGTATCACTGTCTCTGTTCCTTTCTTGGTCTCTATCTGACTCCCTCTCTCTCTTCCGCCCACCTCCCTCTCTAGACCCTCTCTCTATTTCTGTCCTGGTTTCTCTTTGACATCATGGCGGGTATCAGGAACCATACACTACCCTCCCAGTTGACCACCTATTGACTGAACAGCTCTCTATTAACCAAACAGAGGGGATGGAGAACAATTTTTACACATCATTGACAGAGAACGATCTCCAATAATCACAATGCCACCAAACATTCCTATAGATTAATCAACCTAAATTTAGACTCATATTTGTGCCCATTATGTACGTTAAATGTTTAGTGTTGAAATTCAATTCATATTCACAAGTTATTTTCTGTATTTGGAATATGAAAGAAACACCGAATGTCCATAGATGTACAAAATGAGTGTATACCACCTCAATCTAATGCTCAAAATGGAATATACAAGTTATTTTTTCACAAAATTGTTCTGTGAAACATTTCAAATGGATTTTCCTTTCTCACATTAACAAAGTAAAAATCAGTTCATGTTAATCTCCCTTGTCAATAAAATAGAGCTACCTCTTCCATACAATAGAAATGATTAAACAAAATAATAGTTCATTTTCATGATGAAAATGTGGGTTATTCCTTTTCATGTTCCTAATGAAATCCTAAAAACTAATATGAAACATGACTTCTTTTTGTATTATCACAACAATCTTGGAAATCTAAATTTCTAAAAATGAAGCCCAAGAGTCACCAACATATTAATATTCCTATACTTCTATTGGAACTAGAGTAGAATAAATCTCCAGGAATCTCATTAATGAAAGCCCATAACTCTGTCAAGAAAATTGTCCATTGTGGCTGTTTGATTGATTGTGTGTATGGTTTATCGGCTGATCTTGCTGTGTGTGTGAGGTGTGTGTGTGTTTGTGTGTGTGTGTGTGTGTGTGTGTGCATGTGTGTGTAAGAGATGAAGAAGGGGATATGGGATTTAGGTAGGAAGAAGTATACTATTTGTAAATGTTTGTGGAAGAATTTTTCTTACCTGTCCATGAATAGAATTCTCTAGGTCCATAGCTTCATGACTTCTAGCTTAATCAACTTTGACTTTGAATACCTAAATGATTTTCAACTAGATATATCTTGTTTACAAATAAGTTTATTCATATAACATATATTCAAATCATTTCAACATTTATAATCAACTACTTTGCATGTTTTTGTGTTTTCTGTACTCCGGGTCCCTATCTACATATTTGCAGTTGAACATACTATTTGTTGAATACCTAACATAATATTTGATAAAATTCATTAAGATAAAGAATAGCAAATTGTACTTTGTTTTCTCAACAGTGTAATTTAAATGGAAAATGCTAGAAAACATATTTACCCTTATTTCATTCTTCTATCTGTGCCATACTGCTATCATATTTTTAACTCTATATCCTTCCACTTTTGCTGACACAGCAGAAGACATTTAATAGCTAATTAATTTTGAAAAAAATTTGCTATTAAGAACTATTTGTTTTGACATGATTTATTTGAATACAGTTTATTCATTTTGTTTTCTATGATTAATTCTACAGTTTGGTGTTCCATTTCTGTGTCTGCTGCTGACTCTGCTGTTCTACCCATAATAATTAGATGTCAGAAGTTAATTGTCCATGGGTGCTCCTTGACTCAGTGAAAAGTTTGGAAAAGTCATTTTTCAGATCATTACCTGCAAAGGGATTCCTTCCTTGATTTTAAGTGAATTACTGAGAAATTATGAGCAAATAGTGAAATTAATTACACAGGAACTAACATACTCAGGTAAATCATGCACAAAAAATTAACTATGTGAATTTTGTTTTGAATGAAGTTCATTATAAATATTAAGTACTTAGTTGAATAAAAAAAAATCACGTATTCCTTGTAGTAATAATTTTTGCAAGAGAATTTTATATAGTATGAGTTTTGAACTAGAAACTATGAAACTAAGGCCTAAAATGTCAGCTTGTATAATATGTGATCCACTCTACCTTTCTTTTAATTCACAACACACTTTACCATGTATTTTACCTTTGCTTTAATATTCATGAAACATAAGAAAATATTATGGAAAATATCCGCAAGACATATTATAGCTTATTATGACAGAAATGTGCCTGTTAAACTCATGTCAGATAATCAAAGAAATTTTTCTCTAAATACAATTTTGAATCATGCCAAAAAATCAGTGTAAAATGAACTTTTAAATAATCTAGACAATGAAATTTAAGGGATATCTAGATCTAGCTATATATTTTTGCATTTATCATTGTATATTTTGTATCTCGTCATCAAACCTGTGTGAATTCTGATGGAGCAGACAATCTAGACCCAGTTTAAAGGAAGAACTACTGGTAGCAAGCATGATCTCTTGTTGAATGGTACCTTCACCTAAGGTAGCGGATGGAACAAGTTATTAGGGAGGGGATGGTCAATTGTCATGCTATTCATCCAGAAATATTTAAAGAGAGTGGAGGGTCTCTGGGACAGGTGGCCAGTGTGGCCTTTGTTCCAGGGCAAGTCTCTCTGAACTTGGAGCTAGCCATGGCACCAAGAGGTGAGTTGGTGTTTTGGGCAGAATCTAAGGGTGTGGAGGAGGTCACCTGTCAAACAGCCAGAAATACGTGGAGGTCTTGTGGCTAGTATGGACTCTGGTTGATGGGGCTGTGACTGTAAAATTAGCTGAATCTTACGTTGACTACTGAGACTACATTGGATTCTATGATGCCCCAAACAGTGCTCCTGCAGATTGTGGGCAGGGTTTGAAGTGAGATGGCCTCTGTGGTACTGGGAAATAAAGTCTTTTGTTCTCTATGACAAATTACTCACAAATTATAATTATCATAATTATAATTATTATCTTATTAATAATATAACTAACAATTAACAATTAGTAGATTATACTATATTATTTATAATTATATGAATAATATAATGATTAATATGTTAACAATGCATTCTAATTAGTAATTATATTATTTCAATTTTTACATATATCATATATTTATTAATTATTAACATTTATACTCATGACTATTATAATCATGAGGAAAGAATGATTATATATAGACAAAACTGACGGACTTTATTGTTCTTTCCTAATTTGCCTCAATTAAAAGGTGGAAGAGCTAAAAGTGCACTTTTTTGGTGGTCTCATTTGAAGAAGTTAACACACCCAAGAGGAGTAGAAAGCAGTAAATAATCAAATTAAGGGCTGAAATCAACAAAGTAGAAACTAAAAGAAGTATAAGATGAATAAAAAAAAAAGTAGTTCTTTGAGAAAATCTAAGCGATAGATAAGCCTTAGCCAGACAAACCAGAGGACACAGAGATAATATCCGAATTAACAAAATTAGTAATAAAAAGGGAGATATAACAACAGATTCTGAGGAAATGAAAAACATCATGAGATTCTATAACAAAAGCCTGTGTGCAACAAAATTGGAAATCTGGATGAAATGGACAAACTTTGAGACAGATATCAAATACCAAAGTTACGTCAGGATCAGATAAGGTATCTAAACTGTCCTATAACCAGTAAAGAAATAGAAGAAATCATTAAAAGTTTCTCAACCATAAAAAGCCCAAGACCACATGAGTTCAGTGCAGAATTCTATCAGACCTTCAAAGAAGACCTAATACCAGTACTCTTCAAGCTATTCCACAAAATAGAAATGGAAGGAACACTACCCAATTTATTTTGTGAGGCCACACTTACGCTGATACCAAAATTTCACAAAGACACAACACTAAAAGAAAACTTCAAACCAATTTCCCTTATAAATATTGATGCAAATATACTCAATATAATTCTCATAAACCAAATCCAAGAACACATCAATACGATCATTCTCCATGATCAAGTAGTCTTCATTCCAGGGACTCAGGGATGGTTTAATACCCGGAAATCCATCAATGTAATTCACTATAAAAAAAAAAGAAAAAGACCTCATGATCATTTTGTTAGATGCTGAAAAAGCAATTGACAAAATTCAACATCCCTTCATGATAAAAGTCTTGGTAAGATCAGGAACTCAAGGAGCATACCTAAATATAGTAAATATAGAAAATATAACTAAATATACAGAAAATCAGTGGCCAACATTGAACTAAATGGAGAGAAAGTCAAAGCAAATCAACAAAAATGAGGGATTAGACAATGATGCCCTCTCTCTTCCTATCTATTCAATGGAGTACTTGAAGTTCTATCTAGAGCAATCAGACAACAAAGGGAGGTCAAAGGGATACAAATTGGAAAGGAAGAAATCAAATATCACTATTTGCAGAAGATATGATGGTGTTCTTAAGTGACCCAAAAAGTTGACCATGATCTCCCACAGCTGATAACCAACTTCAGCAAAGTGGCCTGATACAAATTTAACACAAGCAAATACATTAGTCTTCTTGTACTCAAAAGATAAACAGGTTTTGAAAGAAATTCAGGAAATGTACCCTTTACACTAGTCACAAACAAAATAAAATATCTTGGTGTGATTCTAACCAAACAAGTGAAAGATCGGTATGACTAGAACATTAAGGCTGTAAAGAAACAAATTGAAAAAGATATCAGAAGATGGAAAGAACTGTCGTGCTCATGGATTGTCAGGATTAACACTGTTAAAATGTCCATCCTGCTGAAAGCAATCTACAGATTCAATGCAATCCCCACCAAAATCCCAACACAATTCTTCATAGACTTAGAAAGAGAAATTCTCAAATTCACATGAAATAACAAAAATACCCAGGATAGCAAAAACTATTCTCAACAATAAAAGGACTTCTGGAGGAATCAGAATCCCTGACATCAAGCTGTACTAGGGAGCAGTAGTGATTAAAAACTGCATGGTATTGGTACAGTGACAGTCAGGTAGATCAATGGAATAGAATGGAAGACCCAGAAATGAACCCACACACAAATGGTCACTTGATCTTTGACAAAGAAGCTAAAACCATACAGTGGAAAAAGGACAGCATCTTCAACAAATGGTGCTAGTTCAACTGGCGGTCTAAATGTAGAAGATTGTGAATTGATCCATTCCTATCTCCCTGCAAAAACCACACATTCAAGTGGATAAAGGACCTCCACATTAAACCAGGTACACTGAATCTAACAGAAGAGAAAGTAGAGAAAAGTCTCAAACACATGGACACTGTGGAAAAGTTTTTGAACAGAACACCATAAATGAACAAAATAATTAAAAAAAGAAAATAAATTTATTAAAAGTGGAAAATGTTCGGGAAGGAATTACTGATAATACTGGAGAAAATTGTAGAAAAAATGTACGAGAAATTGAAGACATCTATGAAAAATTATTGGTTATATTAAAAAGAAGTGTGGAAAAATGTAAAATAAGTGAAGAGAGGTTTGAAAAATTAACTGGTACAAAAGAGAAAAATTAGGGAAAACAATGAAATAGTTGAAGATATTGTTGAAAAATAAATTAGTATGAAGAAAACTTTAAAGGTTAACAGAAAGTTGAAGAAAACATTGGTAGATAAATACGAGTGATAAATATGAGTAAAATGTAGAAAAAAAATGAAGAAGAAATGAAGCCGTTGTTGGAAAATACTCCAAAAATACGGAGAAAACATTGAAATATTTATTGGACGAAAACATTGAAAAAAAAATGAAGGAAAAATGAAAGACAATTTGGAAAAATAATTGACAAAAATAAGAGAAAACATGTAAACCCTTTGAGAAAATGTTGAAAAATGTACGATTACAATGATCAATAAAAATCGAGAGGACTATAGAACCAATTGATGGAAAAATCCTAGACCCTTTGGTGAAAATTACAGAGAAAATTGAGACAAAAAAAGAAATGCTTTAGTGAAAGACGGAAACCATTTCTAGACTCAAAACTTATAAAGTTGGTGCGATTTATCGTCAAAATGGAGTGACATATGGCAAAACATCAACAATAATACAGGCAAATGCACAAAATATTCACGTGGAAATTGAAGAAATTTGGAAAATTAACTAAAATTTGAAGACAAGTATAAAATAAATTAAGGAATACAGGAATACATTTTGGGGATAATTACTGATAAAAACAGAGAAGAAAATAGAAAAACCCAAGTTCAATTTAATGACTTTATTGGAAAACTTACTAAAATAAATAAAGACAACTGTAAAAAAATTTATAAATTCAAGAATACATCCCTTGACAAATTACTGAAAATACGAACATGGAGAAAAATCAGTAAAATGGATGTCACTTTTTTGAAGAATCGCTGAAAAGAATAAAGAAATATTCCAAAAGTTAAGAATACAGCAACTCTTTTTGGAAAAACAGCTGACAAAAATGGAGATAGTATACAGAAAATGTACAAAGGTGAAGACATTTGAGTAAAATGACTGCTTGAAATGAAAATATTTATCGAAGAAAATGAAAGCATTCTGGAAAAACGTCAGAGGAAAACAAGAAGATATTCAGAAAAAAACAGGAAAATATGTAGAAAATAAAGAAAGATTTTGAAAACGCTTAAAGATCACTTAGAAACAATTATTGATTAAACTAAAAAAAAGTTGAAAAACTTGAGAAATATTGAACACAATTTTCTCAAAATTAACGACAAAGAATAAGACAAATATTTAAGAAAAGTAGGTAAAATAGAAGACATTTATAGAAAAATTCCTGATAAAAATCCAAAAATATAGAAAAAAGTCATTAAAATTGGAAGATATTTTAGAAAAAGGATGGCTAGAAATGGAGACACTCATAGACAACAATTAAAAATCATTGGCAATATCTCTTGAAAAATGAGAGAGAAAAATGAAGTGAAATATAAAAACAGGTAGGTAAAAATGAAGATATTCTGGAAATTTTCCAAATAAAATACACAGCAAATAAGACAGAAACTAATAAACATTTAGGACAGTTTGAAAAAATCATTGATAAAAAAGGAAGACATTTATGAATGTAATTTGGGCAAAAAGGTAGATACCCTAAAAGAAAAACGAATAAACACGAAGAAAACATAAAATTAAAGAAACAACTGCAAGAATATTTGGAAAAATATGGAGAAAAATAGTTAAAAATAATAAATTTATTAAAAATTGAAAATGTTCCGGAAGAATTACTGATAATAATGCAGACAACTAGAGAAAAATAGTACGAGTAATTGAAGGCATCTATGAAAAATTACTGGTTACACTAAAGAGAAATTTGGAAAAAGTATAGAAGCAAATGAACACAGTTTTAGAAAAATAATTGGTACAAAAGAGAAAAATTAAGGATACAATGAAAAAGTTGAAGATAAAAATAAGTGATAAAAATAAGGGAAACATGTAAACCCTTCGAGAAAAATGTTGAAAAATGTACGATTACAATTATCAATAAAAATCGAGAGGACAACAGAAGCAATTGATGGAAAAATCGTAGACCCTTTGGTGAAAATTACAGAGAAAAGTTGAGACAAATAAATGCTTTATTGAAAGACGGAAAATATTTCTAGACTCAAAACTTATAAACGTGGTGCGATTTACCGTCAAAATGGAATGACGTTTGTTAAAACAACAAGAATAATAAAAGCAAATACACAAAATATTCATGTGGAAATTGAAGAAATTCAGGAAAAATAATTTACAGAGAAGAGAAGTATAAAATAAATTAAGCACTACAGGAAGACAATTTGGGGATAATTACTGATAAAAAGGGAGATGAAAATAGAAAACCCTAAGTTCATTTTAATGACTTTATTCGAAAACTTACTGAAATATATAAAGACAACTGTAAAAGAAAATTTATAAATTCAAGAATACAACCTTTGACAAATTACTGATGAAAATGGATACGAACATGGAGGAAAATAAGGTAAAATGGAAGTCATTTTTTTGAAAAATCGCTGAGAAGAACGAAGAAAAATTCCAAAAGTTAATTAAAACGCAACTCTTTTTGGAAAAACAACTGACAAAATTGGAGATAGTATAAAATAAATGAGCAAGGAGATGTAGCCATTTGAGTAAAATTACTGCTTCAAATGAAATTATTTATCGAAGAAAATGAACGCATATCTGGAAAAAAGTCTGAGGAAAACTGGAAGATATTCGGGAAAAAGAACAGAAAACATGTAGAAAATAAAATATACATCAAATATAAATGAAACTACAAAACATTGAGGACCATTTGAAAAAATTACTGATAAAAAAGACGACATGTATGAATGTAATTTGGAAAAAATTGAAGATATCCTCAAAGAAAAATGAATAAACATGAAGACAAATATAAAATTAAAGGATCACTGAAGGAACATTTGGGAAAATACGGAGAAAAATGATTAAAAAAAGAACAAATTTATGAAAAATGGAATATGATGCAGAAGAAATTACTAAAAATAATGGAAACAACAATAGAAGAAATGTAAGAGAAATTGAAGTCATGTATGAAAAATTACGGGGTACATTGAAGAACAGTATGGAAAACATGTAAAAGAAAGAGAAGACAATTTTGTAAAAAATAATTGGGAAAAAAAAGTAAAACTAGGGTAAACAATGAAAAAGTTGAAGATATTTTTGAAAAATAACTTGTTAGTATGAAAAAAACATATTAAACATTAACAAAAGGTTGAAGAAAATGTTGGAAAATGAGTGATAAATATGAAAAGATCGTAGAAATGAATGAAGAAAAAATGAAGCTGTTCCTGAAAAATTCTCAAAAAGTACGGAGAAAACAAAATTTAGGGACAGTTTTGGAAAAGTAAGTGATAAAAATAATGGAAAACATTTAAATCCTTTAAGAAAAATGTTGAAGACTGTATGATTAAAATTATCAATAAAAATCGAGACGAATTCAGAAAAGCCTAAGGGAAAAATTGTAAACACTTTGTTGAAAATTAAGGAGAAAAATTGAGACAAATAAAGAAATAAGTTATTGCAAGATCGATAACATTTCTAGAATGAAAACTTCGTATATTGGTGTGATTTATTGTCAAAATGCGATGACGTTTGGAAAAACAATGATAATAAAAACAAATACACAAAATATTCATGGAAATTGAAGAAATTTTGGAAAAATAACTTAAAATTGAAGAAAAAAATTAGCAATACAATAGGAAAATTTGGAGATAATTACTGATAAAAACACAGACGAAAATTGAAAAACCTTTAGTTTAACTTAATGTCTTTACTGGAAAATTTACTGAAATAAATAAAGACAACTGTAAAAAAAATGTATAAAATCAAGAATACAATATTTGACAAATTACTGATGAAAATGGATATAATAATGGAGAAAATTAAGGTAAATTTGAAGTCCTTTTTTGAAAAATTGCAGATAACAATGAAGAAAAATACCAAAAATTCAGAAAAAAACAACTCTTTTTGGAAAAACAACTGACAAAATGGATAGAGAAAATGTGCAAAGAGATGAAGATATTTGAGTAAAATTACTGCTTGAATTGAAAATATTTATCGAAGAAAATTAAAACATTTCTGGAAAAACGTCAGAGGAAAACTGGAAGATATTCGGGAAAAATAACAGAAAAATATGTAGAAAAGAAAGAAAGATTTTGAAAATATTTGAAGATCATTTTAACAATTATTGTTGAAAATAAAGAAAAGTGTTGAAAAACTTGAGGAAAAAATGGACCACAATTTTATCAAAATTAATGACAAAGATTAAGACAAATATTTAAAAAGTGAAGAAGAAATTGAAAACATTTGTAGAAAAATTCCTGATAAAAATCGAGAGATATATACAAAAAAGTCTTCGAAATTGGAATGTATTTTAGAAAAAGAACGGATAGAAATGGAGTCAAACATAGACAATATTTAAGAAACGTTGGCAATATCCCTTGAAAAATGAGAGACAAATATGATGTGTAATATAAAAAAGCAGGTAGGGAAAAAAGGAAGATATTCTGTAAAATTTCCAAATAAATATACATCAAATATAACAGAAACTATAAAACAGAGATGACCATTTGAAAAAATTACTGATAAAAATAGAAGTCACACATGACAAGTTACAAGTTACAATAAAGAAAAGTATGTAAAAAATATAAGAGAAAGTGAAGACAGTTTTGAAAAAATAATTGGGAAAAAAGAGAAAAATTAGTGAAACAATGTAAATCTTGAAGATATTTTTGATAAATAACTGATAAATATGAAAAAACCATATTAAACATTAACAAAAAGTTGAAGAAAATATTGGAAGAACAAGTGATAAATATGAAAAATAACGTAGAAATCAATAAGAAACAAAGTGAAGCTGTTCTTGAAAAATTTCGAAAAATACGGAGAAAACATTGAAAAAAAATGAAGGAAAACTAAACACAGTTTTGGAAAAATAAGTGATCAAAATAAAGGAAAACATGTAAACTCTCTAAGAAAAATGTTGAAAACTGTACGATTACAATTATCAATAAGAATCGAGACGAATTCAGAAAAGATTGATGGAAAAATCGTAGACACTTTGGTGAATACTTCAGAGAAAAATTGAGACAAATAAAGAATTACTTTATTGAAAGATTGAAAACATTTCTAGAATGAAAACTTCTAAAATTGGTGCGATTTATCGTCAAAATTGATGATGTTTGAAAAAAATAATAATAATAAAGTCAAATAAACAAAATATTCATGGAAATTGAAGAAGCAAAATATTCATGGAAATTGAAGAAATTTTGGAAAAATAAAAAAAATGAAGAAAATAGAAAAAACTTAGGAATACAGGAAGAAAATTTGGGGATAATAACTGATAAAAAAAAGACGAAAATTGAAAAACCTAAGTTTAACTTAATGTCTTTACTGGAATACTTACTGAAATAAATAAAGACATCTGTAAAAAAAATTTATATATACTGAGTGAGTATAGTGACAAAATTTTAACATATCTCATTATATCTACAACTTAAGAAGATTTACGAAGACTTCAGAACACCAAACAGATTGATCTAGAAAAACAATTCCTCCTGTCACATAACAATCAAAATATCAAAATCTCAGTACAAAGAAAGAGCATTAAAAGGTATAAGGGAAAAGGTCAAGTAATATATAAAAACAGACCTATCAGAATTACACCAGACTTCTCAACAGAGACTCTAAGCCCCAGAAGATCTTGGACAGATGCCATAAAGGCCCATAGAGAACAAAAATGTCACCCCAGGCTACTATACCCAGCAAAACACCAATTACCATAGCTGGAGAAAATAAGATACCCAGTAACATAACCAAATTTAAAATATTTCTTTCCACTAATACAGCCTGATAGAGGATAGTAAAAGGGACACTCCAACACAAAGGGGGAAACTACAAACAAGAAAAGGGAGAAGTTAATCTCACAACAAACCCAAACGAAGAGAACCACATAATTCCAGCGCTTACAAGAAAAAAAAAAACCTAAAATAAAAGGAAACAACAATCATTGGTCATTAATATCTCTCAATATGAATAAACTCAACTCCCCAATTTAAAAATATAAAAAGAAAACAACAAACAAACAAACAAATTTTTAAAAAAATTAAAAAAAAACGACTAACAATCTGGGTACATGAACAGGAGCCAGCATTTTGAACCATAAACAAAATACATGTCAGTGACTATGACAGACCCTACATCAAAGTTAAAGACTGAAAAAAATTTTCCAAGACAATGGTCCCAAGAAACAAGTGGTAGAAACAATTCTAATATCCAATAAAATACAGTTTCACACAAAAGTTATCAAAAAAGGCGTGGAAGCACACTTCCTACTCATCGAAGGAAAGATCAAGAAGATGAACTCTATTCTGAACATCAATGTCCCAAATGCAAGGACGAACACCTTTTTAAAAGAAACACTACTAAAGCTCAAAGCACACATCTCACCTCACAGGATAATGGTGAGAGACTTCACCACCCCACTCTCTCTTATGTACAAATCCTGGAAACTAAAATTCAACAGAGACACAGGGAAACTAACAGAAATTATTGACCAAACGGATTTAACAGATATCAACAGAATATTTCACCCTAAAACAAAAGAATCTGTCCTCTTCTCAACACCTTTGTTACCGTCTCCAAAGTTGACCATAAAATTGGAAACAGAACAAGCCACAACAATTATAGGAAGATTGAAGATGGGATGGTGATCATCCCATCAGATCACCTTGGATTAAAGCTGGTCTGTAATAACAACACAAACAACAGAAAGCTCACACTCACAGGGACACTAAACAACTCTGTTCTCAATACTCATTTGGTCTGGAAAGAATTAAAGAAGGAAATTGAAGATTATTTAGAATTTAATGAAAAGTAAGGCTGCAATATACCCAAACATATGGGACACAATGAAAACAGTGCTAGGAGCAAAACGCATAGCTCTGAGTGCCTTAGTAAAGAAATTCAAGAGAGCATAGACAAACCCTGTCATTACCTAAGAGCAAGGTGGTGAAGTAAACCCCAAATTACATCTCCACTTCCTGTGTGAGATACTCAGTTATAACAAGCATACACCAAAAGAGCTCACTTCAAATTCATGTCGTGTATTTTCATACAGTTAAAAGTATGTCTTCTTATTCATGCATTGGTCTTAAACAAATGTAAGGTTATTCATTAGGAAAGAATAGAAGATGGGTTCGGATCATCAAGGCCAGAGTGGTAGGTAATACACGAATCCACCATATGTGTGGCTATGCACAAAATTAGTGTTAAATGTGTGTTAAGTAGCATTATGTGTTACATATTCTATATACTTATAGATAACCTAAGATGGCAATTCATACTACATATGAAAATATGAGGAATGATGAAAAAACATATTTATTTGGAAATTGTTCAAATTTCCCCTATATATCTGAGGTAATTATCCATGCCCTTCCAATAGGTGTGATGAGAAGTATTCACACCTTTCCAATAGATTTGACAAAAATCTCTCATACCCTCCTGTAGATCTGACAATAACCATAAGAAAACTGCTGGTCTGGAGAGAGAAATGATTTTGAGGCCTAGACCTCAAGCGGTTGTTATTCATTTAAAGCCTGTGCTTAGCTGCTATCGGCAGTAAATATTCTGGAAGACGAAGCATCATAGAGTACTGGTACTCACATTTCCTGTTTCTGAGACTGTCATCGTGTTTCCTTGTTTCCTGTGAGTGTGAGTAAGTACCTGTTTACATGTGTGTGTATGCATGTTTGTGTATGCCTGTGTGTATGCACGTGTGCGTGTGTGTACATTACCTGTGTGTACATGAGTTTGCATGTGTGTGTTCATGAGTTTGTGTGCGTGTATGTGTGTTTGCATGTTTGTGTGCATGTGTGTGTGCATGTGTGTACATGTGTGTGTTGCATGCATGTGAGTGTGTACATGTGTGAATGTATACACATGCATGCACAGAAATCATAGCACTACCTGCACATACCACTACCATGTCCACCTTTTCTCACACAGGATACAAGGTCTGTGCTTCACGCACTCAGCGGGAGAAGGTAACTTCCTAAGTGTGTCCTGTGCAAAACAGAGAATTGTCCATCTCTCTACTTGACAGAGGATAGGAAACAATATTAAATTACACTCATGCCCTCATATGTGAGTCTGAAACACGAAGTCCAAGTGAGCCTAGTTCGAATGAGATTGAAAGTAAGAAATAGGGACATGAGCTTGGACCCAGGTACACCCTGTAGTTAAAGCCTTCTACTACACCATATATTACAAGGAATAAGGCTAGGAAGACACTGTGAGCCCACAAGAGACACCACAGGGTTTGAAAAAATGAAAATCCATTGTCCAAGGCTCCTTCAGTGATGATGATAAGGAGATCTCTTGACTCGTTTCTCTCACGGGTCATCAGCTGCAGCTGAATGTCCTGCCCATTCAGCTTCTTCCTTATGTCAGTCTTAGAATAGGGGAGTGTGGATGATGGCAGCTCCACAGCGGCCCATGCAGGGAGATTCGCACAAGGAACAGGCATAGAAGCATTGTTTGTAGCAAAGGCAAGCCACCCTGAGTCTGATACATTTTTTTAAAATGGTGTATGCCTGCAGCCTAGGGACACCAAAAAGTATGTTAGTTCAGGATTGAGAATATTCCCGTGTGAATCTCAGTTGTGTTCTCTGTTTGTGGGGCTTGTGGTTTCCCAGCAAGCTGCTAGCCTCTGCCGCCCTCAGCACATGTATGAGATGAGCAAGCAGATAGCCTTCCCTATGTGTACAGAGATGAATAGGATTCAACATGGCTGCACAGTCTATAAGTCCATTGTTTTCAGAAGCCAGGAGAAATTAATCACAATCCACAAGCTCTCAGAGGGTGTGAAGGTGACGAGAAAGCTGCCAGGCAACTCCAGGTACATTAGTACAAACAGGCAAATAATGCCGCAGAAGAACCTGTTCATGACACTAACCAACCTAACTCATGGACAGCACGGGGAACCCAGATCAGACAAGAAGGAGTCACTCTCCATCCTCATTCACTCTTATTGAGAGACCTTTGTCTGCGCTAGAGAACATCCTTCCACCCACACTTGAGGACTCAGAGAGCAATGGATGCCACAGACAGGGAGAGGTGGTGATACATGCTGTGTTGTAAAAATTGAGAACATAAGAACTCTTCCAGAAACACATTTATCTCATTGATACTAGTGTAAGGCAGCCACTGCAAGTAAAGCAATTGACCAAGTTGAATGAAGATGAAGCCCTGCCCTGAGTTTTAGGCATCTCACAGTTCTTTTTCTTTCTCCAGATGCTCTCACTTTTTCCTCCTTCAAAACCCACTCCATTGTGACAGTGAAAAGCAACTCCCAGCACAAGAGCTTTGTTCTTCACGCTCTTGCTATCTGGGATGAAGTAATGTTCAGGAGAAATTGACATTCCAGCCCCATGAACAACTCCGGAGATCAGATGTTTCTTAGAGACCTTAGCACTTCAGCCCCACTAATAGAAGACTCACCTGAAGCCCACCTCCTTCAGGCAGGCACTCTCACAGAAACATGGATTTGCACTGAGATGGAAGGTTACATTCCTTCTTCCCCCTCTTGTCTTATTCTGTCCATCACCTAAGGAACTTTCTCAGGGTTCCCAACATGTCTATTGGTGTTCAGTAAATGTACAACAAATGGAGTAAATGCAGGTAGTAATGCCACAACTCAGGTGACATCACAAAGTATACCTGGTCTCTGTGGGATGTGACAGAATGTCCAGGGAACAGACTGATGATGTCACATGGAAGTTTCACTGTCTCCATGGTAACTGACTCTCCTCACAGCTTGAGAGGTGGATGCTTAGTTAAATGTGCTTATACAAAGGATTGCAAAGCTTGATTTCAGCACAGAGCAGACTGATCAGTGAGTATTGGTTGAATAGGAAGGAAATGGGAGCATTGCCAGGAAATATTCTTAGGAAATGAGGGAAACCTTACATCACCTTCCCTGTCTAAATATCTGTATGCTTAATGGGAAACTTTTTCAGACTCCCCATGTGGGGAACTGAGTGCTTGCTTTTAAAATGCATCCCTGAAAAGTTACCTTTCTTCCTCATTTTTCCCTTATCCGTCAAATTGAGAATTTAAACGCTGCTGGGAAATCAGGTCAGAATTGGTGCTGATGAAGAAAGAACACCTGATTCATGGACAGGGGCTTGGAGCTAAAGAAATCGGCTCAGTACTTTGGAATATTCCACCATGCCCCTCCTTCACCTAGAAGGGATGGTCCACTATTCATAAGTGGGTTTCTCTTCCTGTTAGAAGAGGGAGACTAATTAAACTCCTCAGACTACAGGTTGGCTATGACCATCAGGCCAACTGCATGTGGAGGAGGACCCCTGAGTCTATAAACACAGATATAGTCTGTGGGGCAGACTAGCTGTTGATCACCTACAGACAAGGGGGGTCCTGAACAACTCATTCGCTAAAACCCAATCAATTTAATAGTCAAACAGTTCTGCCAATCATATTGCACTTAGTGGGTGTTGCTATGGAATCTGAGTAAAGGCCCACCAAATAGGTGTGGTATGGCTACAATTCGTTTGTTTAATAAAATCATCTTGCTTATTGCTGTGATCCCTCTGGGTCTATAGAAAGCTAAATGCTCTCTAGAGTCTTTACAGACCAACACACAGGAAGATCATGCAGAGCTGATTACAATTTCGGGTTAGAGTTTCAGGGTACATTCAGAGAAGCCCATTACATAGATGTTGAAAACTGCCCCAAAGAAATTTGTGCTGGTGAACAATACAGCCATCTGTGTGCTGGAAAACTGTGAGGAGCTTTGGAAAGGGAATAGAAGAGTTTTTAATAAGTCATTCGGTTGAGCGTGACACTCTCTGATCTGTACTAGAGATAAATAGATAAATAAATAAAAAGACAGGTCCTTGTGAGGTACACAGTGAGATTCTACTGAGGGGGGAAGAGTCTTGGTCCAAATGTTAAATGAAGTAAAAGGAATGGAAAAGAAAAACATCTATTCACATAACATTGTTGGTAGGGTCACTAGGAAGCTCTGAGTTCACTCACTAGTTTGAGGCTAGCCTGATTTACAGAGTTAGTTTCAGGACAGCCAGGATGACACATACTCTGTCTTGAAAAATCAAAAATCAATCGGTAAATAATTTTGAAAAGAAAGAAAATGAAGAGGATCATGCTTCAAAATCTTCCTAATGTCAACCTATAGAGCAGTTTAAGCAAGACACAGACATTCTATATTTTAGATAAAACTGCCTATAAAAATATTCAGCATCTTTTGAATGACCAGATTTTCATTTTAAAATCTCAGCTGTTTGTGTTCAACATTGATGACGATATTTGGTGATAGTTTCTCAGCCAAGGTTGGAAAAGGGAGCTAAAGGAAAACAAAAATAGGATTCAAGTACATAATTTCGGAAGAACCCTGATTTGAAAGCACAAAAGTAAATACAATTTTAATATATGTAAATAGCAATAACTGAAAAGCACATCAAAATAAATTAATTGTGTGTAATAAAATGCAATCTTGTTTGTTACTTTTGGCAAGACTAAAGTCTCCTTCCAGGCACACATGACCAAAGGCAGACACACTCTACTAATTCTGGTTGCATGGTATCTTCCACCCTCTGCTGGCCACTGTTGGCACAAATAACACGTACACTCACACATACACAAAATTAAAACTGTAAGTCTTGTGTTAGATTGAGGATAATATGGTCGGATATGAGTGGTGTTAGGATCAGCAGGGATGGTTCTGCAGGATCTCGTGGCTCCAGAAAACACAGGAAGGCAAACAGTTCCATGATGGGAGATTTATTGGGAAGGTGGGTAAGGTAGTGGTGAGAAGAGAAAGGAGAGAGAGAAAGAAAGAGAGAGAAAGAGAGAGAGAGAGAGAGAAAGAGAGAGAGAGAGAGAAATAGAGAGAGAGAGAGAGAAATAGAAAAATCAGACCGGTTACATATAGAATGTCATAGCCGCAGGTAAAGATGGTAGTGGGCCAAGTGGATTCTGGGAATATGGTGTCTGTTGCCTTAGCAACAGGTGGGCGGGTCGAGCTGTCCCCTGGGTGTGACATCACTGGTCTGGTGGTACCAATGCCAACAATAACCATAAAATAAAGCCAGACCTCCTCATGCCACATAATATATTTGTTCTACTGACCGAAGTGTATTCGCTTCCTAATCTGTAAATGACACAGAATCTCATGTCATGTAACTTTACACAAAACATATTTGTAATCACTGGTTCAAAGGAGTAAAGTATGAAATGTGTGAATTTAGCTTAAAAAATCAATACACATTTACTTTAAAGGGGGAGAGGAATTTTTCTGATCTGTCCATGAATAGAATTCTCTATGTCCATTGCTTCAAGACTTCTTGCTTAATCAACTTTGACTTTGACTACCTAAATGATTATCAACTAGATATTTCTTGTTTTCAAATATGTTTATTCATATAACTTATATTCAATTCATTTTAACATTTATTATCAACTATTTTGCATGTATTTGTGTTTTCTTTACTCTCTGTCCTTAAAAACATATTTGCAGTTGAACATACTATTTGTTGAATACCTAACATAATATTTGATAAACTTCACTAAGATAAAGAATAGCAAATTGTACTTTGTTTTCTCAACAGTGTAATTTAAATGGAAAATGCTAGAAAACATATTTACCCTAATTTAATTCTTCCATCTGTAACATACCGCTATCATATTTTAAACTCTATATACTTCCACCTTTGCTGGCACAGCAGAAGAAGACACTTAATACCTAACTAATTTTGAGAAAAAAATTGCTATAAAGAACTATCTGTTTTGACATGATTTATTTGAATACAATTTATTCATTTTGTTTTCTATAATTATTTCTAGAGTTTGGTGTTCCATTTCTGTGTCTGCTGTTGACTCTGCTGTTCTAACCATAATCATTATAATTCATAGTCCATGGGTGCTCCTTGGGTAAAATCTGAAGATATTTTCGAATCAAAATGAATAAAAATGAGGACAAAGATAAAATTAAACAACTGAAGGAACATTTGGAAAAATACTGAGAAAAATGTTAAGAGAAAGAATAAATTTACAAAAAATGGAAAATGATCCATAAGGAATTACTGTTAATAATGGAGACAATTATAGAAAAAATGTACGAGAAATTGAATGCATCTATGAAAAATTACTGGTTACATTAGAGAGAAGTATTGAAGAAATATAAAAGAAAGTGAAGTCAACTTTGAAAAATTAATTGGTACAAAGAGGAAAAGTAAGGGAAAACAATGAAAAAGTTGAAGATATTTTTGAGAATAACTGGTAAGTATAAGAAAACATTAAAAATTAACAAAAAGATGAAGAAAACATCAAAAAAGCGAGTGATAAATACGAGTAAGATGTAGAAAAATATGAAGAAAAAAAGAAGCTGTTCTGAAAAATACTCAAAAATTATGGAGAATATATTGAAAGAAATATGAAGGAAAATTTAAAGAAAATTTTGGAATAATAAGTGATAAAAGTAGGGGAAAACATGTAAACGCTTTGAGAAACATGATATAAACTCTACGATTATAATTATCAAAAAAATCGAGACAAATACAGAAAAAACTGATCAAAAAATCGTAGACCCTTTGGTGGAAATTACAGAGAAAAAATGAGACAAATAAAGAAATACTTTATTGAAAGATTGAAAACATTTCTAGAAATAAAACTTATAAAATAGGTGTGATTTATTGTCAAAATGGAATGACGTTTGGCAAACAACAACGATAATGTAGACAAATACACAAAATATTCATGAAAATTGAAGAAATTTTGGAAAAATAACTTAAAATAGAAGAAAAGTATTAAATAAATTATGAATACAAGAAAATTTAGTGATAAATACTGATAAAAACAAGGAAGAAAACGAAAAACCTAAGTTCAATTTAATGGCTTTATTGGAAAACGTACTAAATTAAATAAAGACTATTCTAAAAAAAAAATTTATAAAATCAAGAATACAACCTTTAACAAATTACTGATGAAAATGGATACAGACATGGAGAAAAATAAGTTCAAATTTTAGTCATTTTTTAAAAATTGCTGATGAGAATGAAGAAAAATAACAAAAGTTAAGAAAAAAGAAACTCTTTTTGGGAAAACAACTGACTAAAATGGAAACAGTATAGAGAAAATGTGCAAGGAGATGAAGACATTTGAATAAAATTACAGTTTGAAATGAAAATATTTATTGGACGAAATGAAAGCATTTCTGGAAAAACATCTGAGGAAAACTGGAAGGTATTCGGGAAAAATAACAGAAAAATATGTAGAAAATAAAGAAAGATTTTGAAAAATATTTGAAGATAATTTTGGAACAAATATAGATGAAAATTAAAAAAAAAATTGTTGAAAAAACTTGTTGAAAATTGTTGAAAAACCTGAGGTAAAAATGGAACACAATTTATATAAATTAATGACAAAGATTAAGACAAATATTTAAGAAGAGATGGTAAAATTGAAGACATTTATAGAAAAATTCCTGATAAAAATCAAGAGAAATATAGATAAAGCCATTAAAATTGAAAGATATTTTTGAAAAATGACTTATAGAAATGGAGATAAACAGAAAATACTTAAGAAACATTGGCAATATTTCTTGAAAAATGGGAGGGAAAAAAGAAGGAAATATAAAAAACGGGTAGGGAAAAAATGAAGATATTCCGGAATATTTACAAATAAAATATACATCAAATATCACAGAAACTATAAAACATTGAGGACAGTTTGAAAAAATTAATGAGAAAAAAAAGAAGACATATATGCGTGTATTATTGGCAAAATTGAAAATAAAATCAAAGAAAAATGAATAAACACAAAGAAAAACATAAGATTAAACTAACAACTGTAGGAAAATTTGGAAAAATACTGAGAAAACTAAGTAAAAAAAAGAATAAATTGATGAAAAATGGTTAATGTTCCATGTGGAATTACTGATAATAATGGAGACAATTATACAAAAAAGGATGAGAAATTGAAGGCATTTGTGAAAAATTACCAGTTACATTAAAGAAAAGTATGGAGAAAATGAAAAGAAAGTGAAGACAGTTTTGAAAAACTAATTTTTAATAAAGAGTAAATTTAGGGAAAACAATGAAAAAGTCGAAGATATTTTGGAAAAATAACGGATAAGTATAAAAAATGTATTAAAAATTAACATAAAGTGGAAGAAAACATTGGAAGAAAGAGTGACAAATATGAAAAAAACGTAGGAAAAAATGAAGCTTTTCTGGAAAAATACTCTAAAAATATGGAGAAAACATTAAAAAAAATGAAGGAAAATGTAAAGACAATTTTGGAAAAATTAGTGATGAAAATAACGGAAAACATACAAACCCTTTAAGTAAAATATTGAAAACTTTACGATTACAATTATCAGTAAAATATGAATCGAATACAGAAAAGCCTGTTCGAAAATCGTCAACACTTTGGTCAAAATTACAGAGAAAAATTTAGACAAATAAGGTAATATTTTATATAAAGATGGAATCCATTTCTAGAATCAAAACTTTTAATATTTGTCTGATTTATCATCAAAATGTAATAACGTTTGGAAAACAACAACAGCAATAAAGACAAATACACAAAATATTCAGGGAAATTGTAGATATTTTGGAAAAATATCTTAAAATTGAAGAAAAATATTAAAAAAAAAGAATACAGGAAGACTAT
>JADRCH010003764.1:0-14885 GCA_019843965.1 Rhynchomys soricoides
AACAGGTCATAGTGGTAGAATGAAACAAGGTCTGAGTATTATGTTGACGAATTAATAAGTACTAAATAAATAAAGTGGTGACTAGAAGTGGGTCAGAGGGTAGGAATGAATATTGGGACCTTGTTTCATTCTACCACTATGACCTGTTATAAACCTCACAACTTTGAATCCTCCACCAATATAGAAGTACAATTAGGAACCTGAGTTTTTATGTACTACAGGCTAAGGACAGAGGTAAAAGAAAAAATATAGAAGTACATGCAAATAAACACATGATACTAACTGTTCAAAAGAGCTCCTTCATAAGATATATTTTCTGGATGAGTGATAAGAATAAGCCTCACTCAAATGACACCAACTGAAAGAATTTAAGTAGTTCCTGAAGCAAAATTTCCAGCCATAAGAACCCCAATTACATCCCAAATCATTTGAAACTTACAGTGATATAGAAATGCATGCAGGATATGGATCCCTCTTCTTCCTGTACTGCATGAATGTGGCTCATTTCCTGCTATTATTCCCATGATTTTATTTGAAAGCCTGCATAGTGTGACTTATGCAATTTCTTCTTTATGTGAAATTGGAATTCAATCAGGACCAAGGAAATGTTTCAGAATATACATTGTCATTTACTCTAAGAACAAATCAAAACTTAGTCTGCTGGAAGTGGAACTGGAAGCCTTGCTCTGTGCTTCCTTTAACCCTCTCAGGAACCTCTCTCAGTGCAAAGCAGCCCTCAGGCTCAGCATGAAAGCCAAGACCTACCTGAGAATCCCAATATCCTTCTCACTACAGCCTCTATCAGATCCACTTTATCCTGGAGCTGCTCCTCTGCTTGGTGACCTTTCTAAGATGTAAGTGTTTCAAGGATTCACGAGAGGGCCCTAGGCATGTCATTTGTGGTATATATGACTGTATGTCTTTGTTTGTTCATTTTTTGTAAGCATTTTTTTCATATTTTATTTACATTTCAAATGTGTCCCCCTTTCTAGGTCTTCCCTTGGAAACCTCCCTATTCCATTCACACTCCCTTCACTATGGGGGCATTCCCCCAACCACCCACCCACCCACTCTCAACTTCCCTCCTTGGCATTCTCCTACACTGGGGGATCTAACACCCTCAGGCCTGAGTGCCTCTACACTCCCTGATGGCTAACAAGACCCTCCTCTGCCACATATGTAGCCATCACCATGGGTCTCTCCATGTGTATTCTTTAGTTGGTGATGCAGTCTCCAGGAAAATCAAGGGGTCAGGCCAGTTGCCACTGTTGCTCCATCCCTTGGGATGGAAACTTCCTCATCTCCTTCAGTCCCTTCTCCAACTCCTCCATCTGGGACCTCACACTCAGCCCTATGGTTGCTGTGAAGTGACTCTTGGGTATTTCGAACTTTTGGTCTAATAACCACATATCATTGAGTACATATCATGTTCATTCTTTTATGACTGTTGCCTCGATAAGGATGATATTTTCAAGTTCCATCCATTTGCCTGCGAATTTCATGAACTCATTGTTTTTAGTAGCTGAGTAGTATTCCATTGTGTAAACGTACCACATTTTCTGTATCCATTCCTCTGTGAAGGGATTTCTAGGTTGTTTCCAGCTTTAGGCTATTATAAATATGGCTGCTGTGAGCATACTGGAACATGTGTCTTTATTACATGTTGGAGCATCTTCTGGGTATATGCCCAGGAGTGGTATAGCTAGGTTCTCAGGTAGTATGATGTTCATTTTTCTGAGGATCCACCAAACTGATTTCCAGAGAGGTTGTATCAGTTTGCAATCCCACCAGCAATGGAGGAGTGTTCCTCTTTCTCCACGTCCTTGCCAACATTTGCTGTCACCTGAATTTTTGATCTTAGCCATTCTGACTGGTGTGAGGTGGAATCTCTGGGTTGTTTTGGTTTGCATTTCCCTGATGACTAAGGATGTTGAACATTTCTCTAGATGCTTTTGAGCCATTCCAGTTTCCTCAGTTGAGAACTCTCTCTTTAGCTCTGTTACCCATTTTTTGATAGGGTTATCTGGATCTCTGGAGTCTAGCTTCTTGAGTTCTTTGTATACATTGGATATTAGCCCTCTATCAGCTGTAGGATTGTTAAAGATCTTTTCCCAATCTGTAGGTTGCTGTTTTGTCCTATTTACAGTGTCCTTTGCCTTACACAAACTTTGGAATTTTATGAGGTCCCATCTGTCGATTTTTGATCTTAGAGCACAAGCAATTGGTGTTCTGTTTGTGAACTTTTTTTCTGTACCCAGGTGTTCGAGAATTTTCCCCACTTTCTCTTCTATTAGATTCAGTGTATCTGGTTTTCTGTGGAGGTCCTTGATCCACTTGCACTTGAGCTTTGCACAGGGAGATAGGAAGGGATCAATTTGCAATCTTCTACATGTAGATTGCCAGTTGAACCAGCACCATTTGTTGAAGATGTTGTCTTTTCTTCACTGGATGGTTTTAGCTTCTTTGTCAAAGATCAAGTGAACATAAGTGTGTGGGTTCATTTCTGGGTCTTCTATTCTATTCCATTGATCTACTTGCCTGTCACTGTACCAATACCATGCAGGTTTTATCACTATGGCTCTGTATTACAGCTTGAGATCAGGGAGGCTGATTTCCCCGGAAGCCCTTTTATTGTTGTGAATAGTTTTTGCTATCCTAGATTTTTTGTTATTCCATATGAATTGGAGGATTGCTCTTTCTAAGTCTATGCCAAATTGAATTGGAATTTTGATGGGGATTGCATTGAATGTGTAGATTACTTTCGGCAGAATGGCCATTTTAACTATATCAATTCTGCCAATCCGTGAGCATGTGAGATCTTCCATCTTCTGAGGTCTTCTTCGATTTCTTTCTTCAGAGACTTGAAGTTCTTGTCATACAGATTTTCACTTGTTTGGTTAGAGTCACAATGAGATATTTCATATTGTTTGTGACAATTGTGAAGGGTGTCATTTCCCTAATTTCTTTCTTAGCCTGTTTATCCTTCGAGTATAGGAAGGCTATTGATTTGTTTGAGTTAATTTTGTATCTGGCCACTTTGTTGAAGTGTTTATCAGCTGTTGCAGGTATCTTGTGGAGTTTATCAGGTCACTTAAGTATACCATCATATCATCTGCAAATAGTGGTATTCTTCCTTTCCATTTTGTATCGCTTTGACCTCCTTTTGTTGTCTCATTGCTCTAGAACTATATTGTAATATATATTATATATATATTGCAATATATATTACTTTATATATATTACATATACATATTACTATATATATATAATACTATATATCTATAGATATGCTAAGAATTTGTAAGAATTTTATTGAGTATTTTTGCATCGATATTCATAAGGTAAATTGGACTGAAGTTTTCTTTTATTGTTGGGTGTTTGTGGGGCTTTGGTATCAGTGTAACTGTGGCCTCATAGAATGAATTGGGTAGTGTTCCTTCTGGTTCTATTTTGTGCAATAGTTTGAAGAGTATTAGTATTAGATCTTCTTTGAACGTCTGATAGAATTCTGCACTGAACCTATCTGGTCCTGGACTTTTTTTGGTTTGGAGACCTTTAATGACTGCTTCTATTTCTTTAGGGGTTATGGGACTGTTTAGATGGTTTATCTGATCCTGATTTAACGTTGGTATTTGGTTTCTGTCTTGAAACTTGTCCATTTCCTCCAGATTTTCCAATTTTTTTGCATATAGGTTTTTGTAGTAGAATCTGATGATTTTTGAATTTCCTCAGAACCTGTTGTTATATCTCCCTTTTCATTTCTAATTTTGTTAACTTGCATACTGTCTCTGTGCCCTCTTGTTAGTCTGGCTAAGAGTTTATCTATCTCGTTGATTTTCTCAAAGAACCAGCTCTTGGTTTTGTTGATTCTTTTTTATCATTCTTTTGGTTTCTACTTGGTAGATTTCAACCTTAATTTGATTATTTCCTGGCTTCTACTCCACTTGGGTCTATTAGGTTCTTTTTGTTCCAGAACATTCAGGTGTGCTGTTAAGCTGTTAGTATATGCTCTCTCCAGTTTCTTTTTGGAGGCATTCAGAGCTATGAGTTTTGCTCTTAACACTGCTTTCATTGTGTCCCATAGGTTTGGTTATTTTGTACTTTCATTTTCATTAAATTCTAGCAAGTCTTTAATTTCTTTCTTTATTTCTTCCTTGACCAAATTATCATTGAGTACAGCATTTTTCAATTTCCGTGTGTATGTGGGCTTTCTGTTCTTTTTGTTGCCATTGAAGACCAGCCTTATTCGGTAGTGGTCTGATAGGAGGCATGGGATTATTTCAATCTTCTTATATCTGTGGAGGTTCGTTTTTCAACCAATTATATGTTCAATTTTTGGAGAAGGTACCATGAGGTGCTGAGAAGAATGTATATTCTTTTGATTTAGGATGAAATGTTCTATAGATATCTGGTAAATCTATTTGGTTCATAATATCTGTTAGTTTCACTGTGTCTCTGTTTAGTATGTGTTTCCAAGATCTGTCCATTGATGAGAGTGGGGTGTTGACATTTTCCACAATTATTGTGTGAGGTGCAATGTTTGCTTTTAGCTTTAGTAAAGTTTCTATCATGAATGTGGGAGCTCTTGCATTTGGGGCATAGATGTTCAGAATTGAGAGTTCTTCTTGGCAGATTTTTCCTTGGATGAATATGAAGTGTCCTTCCTTATCTTTTTTGATGACTTTGGGTTGAAAGTCAATTTTATCTGATACTAGAATGGCTACTCCAGCCTGTTTCTTGGGGCCATCTTCCTGGAAAATTGTTTTCCGGACCTTTACTCTGAGGTAGCGTTTGTCTTTAACATGGAGGTGTGATTCCTGGATGAAGCAAAATGCTGGGTCCTGTTTATGAATCCATTCTCTCAGTCTATATCTTTTTATTGGGGAATTGAGACCATTGGTGTTAAGAGATATTAAAGAATAGTGATTGTAACTTCCTGTTATTTTTGAATTTTTTTTTATGTTTGTGTGGCTATCTTCCTTCGAGTTTGTTGAAAGATTACTTTTTTGCTTTTCCTTGGGTGTAGTTTCCCTTGAGTTGGCTTTTTTCATGTATTATTCTTTGTAGGGCTGGATTTGTGGAAACATATTGTGCAAATTTCAATTTATCGTAGAACATTTTGGTTTCACCATCTATGATTATTGAGAGTTTTGCTGGGTATAGCAGCCTGGGTTGGCATTTGTGTTCTCTTAGAGTCTGTATGAGATCTGCCCAGGATCTTCTAGCTTTCATAGTCTCTGGTGAGAAGTCTGGTGTAATTCTGATAGGTCTGCCTTTATATGTTACTTGCTCTTATTCTCTTACTGCTTTTAATATTCTTTCCTTATTTTGTGTATTTGGTGTTTTGACTATAATGTGACGGGAGGAATTTCTTTTCTGGTACAGTCTACTTGGCGTTCTGTAGGCTTCTTGTATATTTATGTTCATCCCTTTCTTTAGGTTAGAGAAATTTTCTTCTATAATTTTGTTGAAGACATTTACTGGTCCTTTAAGTTGGGAATCTTCACGCTCTTCTATACTTATAAACTTCAGGTTCTGTCTTCTCATTGTATACTGGATATCCTGGATGTTTTGGGTTAGGAACTTTTTGCTTTTTTTGACTGTTTTTGTGTTTTTTGACTGTTATATCCATCTTTCCTATGGTATGTTCTGCATCTGTGATTCTGTCTTTCATCTCTTGTGTTCTCTTGGTAACGCTTGCATCTATGACTCTCGATTTCTTTCCTAGGTTTTCTAACTCCAGGGTTGTCTCCCTTTTTGATTTCTTTATTATTTCTATTTCTTTTTTTAATTCCTGAATACTTTTGTTCATTAGTTTGATCGTGTTTTCCTGTAATTCTTTAAGGGATTTTTGTGTGTTCTCCCTCTTTAAGGGCTTCCAGCTGTTTTCCTGTATTCTCTTGTATTTCTTTAAGGGAGTTATTTTTTATTTCCGTCTTAGAATCTTTTATCATCTTCTGGAGATGTGACTGTAAGTCTGAGTCTTCCTTTTCTGGTATGTTGGGATATCCAGGGCTTGCTGTGGTGGGAGAGCTGGGTTCTGATGATGCCAAGTAGCCTTGGTTTCCGTTCCTTATGTTCTTGCCCTTGCCTTTCACCATCTGGTTATATCTGGTGGTAGCTAGTCTTATTCTCTCTGACTGTTGCTTGTCTTTCCTGCAAGCCTAGGTGTCAATACTCCTTGAAGACCAGTTCTCTCTGAGAGGAATTTGGATTTGGAGAGTTGCGGTGCAGGGTCAGCTCTTGGGTGTAGACAGAAACAAGAAGGATCTAATCCCCAGCTGACCCTTGTTTCCTGTGTCCTGATGGCTCTGCAAAGGTCCCTCTTGATCCAGAGAATTTGAAAAGAAGTGGTGGTCTAGCCTGTGCTTATAGGTGTATTGGCACTCCTGGTATACCAGCTCTCTCCTGGTACTATTTGAGTATGGAGCCCTGTGTCACAGGATCTGCTCTCCAGCCACCAAAAGCAACCAGAACCCTGTTCCTCAGTACCTGTGTCCTTGGTATTCCAGGTGGGTCCCTCTGAGAAGAAAGGCTTGCCCCCACTCCTGGGAGGCTACCTTTCTCACAGCACTATTTGGCTATGAAGCCCTGATGGCCCAGGCAGAGGTCTCCTGCCTGGGATGGAAACTGGAAGGCTCCTGTTTCTGGCTGTTTCTCAGTCCCTGTGTCCCAAGGATTCTGGGCGAGTCCCAGTGAGCAGTGTTACTCCTCTTACCTCCTCTCACTGGTTTTTCCACACTCCTGTGTGGCTAGCTTTCTCCAGGCACTGGTTGGAGATGGAGCCCTGTTTGCCCAGGCAGAGGTCTCTCATGAATCTTTTTAAATTACTTTATATTTATTCACTATACAACCCACTCACTGCCCCCTCCTCATCACCCCTTCCCAATCCTTCCCCCATTCACATACTTTCTTCTCTGAGCATGTGGGATTCCTTCTGGGTATCCTCAGATCCTGGCCATTCAAGTCTCCCTGAGGCTAGGTGTTTCCTTTCCACAGGAACCAGACAAGGCAGCCTAGCTAGAAGAACATACCCCAGTACAGGCAATAGCATTTTGGAAAGCTCCTGCTTAATTTGTTGGATGACCCACATGAAGACCAAGCTCCATGTGTGCTACATACATGTGGAAAGGCCTATGTCCAGGACCTACATGTTCTTTGGTTGCTGGTTTAGGTATTTGGTTTTGTTGGTCTTCCTATAGAGTTGCTATTCCCTTAAGGGCTGCAATCCTTCTTCCTATTTTTCCATAAGAGTCGCCAAGCTCCATCCTCTGTTTGGATGTGGGTGTTTGCATTTGGATGAGCCAATTGTGGGGTGGAGCCTCTCAGAGGACAGTCATGCTAGACTCCTGTCTTATGAAATGTCTCCTGATAATATGTGACAAGAATGGCATGTATTCTTGGGTTGTTATTTTCCTAATTCTGTCACTATGAGGAAATCTACTTTTTTTATTTTATTTTCTATTTTCATATTTTATTTACATTTCAAATGTTTCCTCCTTTTCAGATCTCCACTTTGGAACCTCCCCATTCCCTCCACCCTCCCCCTGCCACTATGGGGATATTCTCCAACCCACCCTCCCACACACCCACCCACTCTCGTCTTTCCTCCTTGTCATTCTCCTATACTGGGGGATCTAACAGCCTCAGGCCCGAGGGCCTCTCCTCCCCCTGACAGCTAACAAGAACCTCCTCTGCCACATTTGTGGCCAGCACCATAGGTCCCTCCATGTGTATTCATTAGTTGGTAGATCAGTCTCCAGAAGTATCGGGGGTCAGGACAGTTGAAACTGTTGCTACCTACCTGGGGCTGCACACTCCCTCATCTCCATTAGTCCTTTCTCCAAGCCCTCCATGTGGGACCTCACACTCAGTACTACAGTTTCTGTGAAGTGACTCTTGGTATTTCAAACTTTTGGGCTAATAACCACTTATCAGTGAGTACATACCATGTTCATTCATTTGTGAATGTGTTACCTCACTCAGGATGATATTTTCAAGATCCATCCATTTGTCTATGAATTTCATGAAGTCATTGTTTTTAACGGTTGAGTAGTATTCCATTATGTAAATGTACCACATTTTCTGTATCCATTCCTCTGTGGAGGGACATCTGAGTTGATTCCAGATTTAGGCTATTATAAATATGGCTGCTATGAACACAGTGGAACATGTCTATTTATTACATGTTGAAGCATCTTCTGGGTATATGCCCAAGAGTGGAGTAGCTGAGTTCTCAGGTAGGATTATGTTCATTTTTCTGAAGGTCCGCCAAACTGATTTCCAGAGAGGTTGTATCAATTGCATTACCACCAGCAATGGAGGAGTGTTCCTCTTTCTCCACATCCTCGCCAACATCTGCTGTCACCTGAGTTTTTGAACTTAGCCATTCTGAATGGTATGAGGTGACATCTCAGGGTTGTTTTGATTTGCATTTCCCTGATGACTAAGGATGTTGAACATTTATTTAGGTGCCTCTCGGCCATTTGAATATCCTCAGTTGAGAATTCTCTGTTTAGCTCACTTCCCCACTTTTTGATAGGGTTATCTGGATCTCTGGATTCTAGATTCTTGAGTTCTTTGTATACATTGGATATTAGCCCTCTATCAGATGTAGCATTGGTAAAGATCTTTTCCCAATCTGTTGGTTGCCGTTTTGCATTGTTCGCAGTGTCTTTTGCCTTACTGAAGCTTTGTAACTTTTATGAGGTCCCATCTGTCAATTCTTGATCTTACAGCACAAGCCATTGGTGTTCTGTTGAAGAACATTTCCCTTGTGCCCAAGTGTTCGAGACTCTTCCCCATTTTCTCTTCTATTAGATTCAGTGTATCTGGTTTTATGTGAAGGTCCATGATCCACTTGGACTTGAGCTTTGTACAGGGAGATAGGGATGGATCAATTCGCAATCTTCTTCATGTAGACTGCCAGTTGACCCAGCACCATTTGTTGAGGATGCTGTCTTTTTTCCACTGCATGGTTTTAGCTCCTTTGTTGAAGATCAAGTGACCATATGTGTGGGGGTTCATTTCTGGGTCTTCAATACTATTCCATTGATCTACATGATGTCACTGTACCAAAACCATGAAGTTTTTATCACTACTGCTCTGTAGTACAGCTTGAGGTCAGGGAGGCTGATTCCCCAAGAAGTCCTTTTATTGTTGAGGATAGTTTTTGCTATCCTGGGTTTTTGTTACTCCTTATGAATTTGAGTATTGCTCTTTCTAGGTCTATGAAGAATTGAGTTGGAATTTTGATGTGGATAGCATTGAACCTATAGATTGCTTTCAGCAGGATGGCCATTTTAACTATGTATATCCTGTCAATCCATGAGCATGGGAGTTCTTTCCGTCTTCTGAGATCTTCTTCGATTTCTCTCTTCAGAGATTTGAAGATCTTGTCATACAGATCTTTCACTTGTTTGGTAGAGTCACACCTAGATATTTTATATTGTTTGTGACAATTGTGAAGGGTGTCATTTCCCTAATTTCTTCCTGAGCCTGTTTATCCTTCGAGTATAGGAAGGCTACTGATTTGCTTGAGTTAATTTTGTATCCACCCACTTTGCTGAAGTTGTTTATCAGCTGTACCAGATCTCTAATGGAGTCTTTCAGGTCACTTAAGTATATCATCATATCACCTGCTAATAGTGATATTTTGATTTCTTCCTTTCCAATTTGTATCCCTTTGATTTCCTTTTGCTGCCTGATTGCTCTAGCTAGAACTTCAAGTACTATATTGAATAGGTAGGGAGAGAGAGGGCAGCCTTGTCTAGTCCCTGATTTTAGTGGAATCGCTTCGACTTTCCCTCCATTTAGTTTGATGTTGGCCACGGGTTGGCTGTATATTGCTTTTACTAAGTTTAGGTTTGCTCCTTGAATTCCTGATCTTTCCAAGACTTTTATCATGAAGGGATGTTGAATTTTGTCAAATGCTTTTTAAGCATCTAATGATACATGCTGGTTCATTAGAAACATCATGTGGTTTTTTTCTTTGTGTTTGTTTATGTAGTGGATTACATTGATGGATTTCTGGGTATTGAACCATCCCTGCATACCTGGAAATCTACTTTTATATCAAGTATAAAAAATACAAATGGAAATGGACATTTTACAAATCATGTATAAATTTTCTATGAATGTATTTTATAGATATAACTGAAGGGTCCTGTCAGGTCTCAGGAAGTTGATCCCTGATGAAATCGCTGATTCTGGTTTAGTGGGAGCACATATAGCAGTGAAATTCAAGAGTGACTGGTTCCTCAAATCTGTTATGCTATTTAGGCAAATTTAATAAGATTATTACTTTTCATGATATTCAGTTGTTTTAGATATTCATACACTTTCCAGATAAAAGTAAAAGTATTGGTATACAATAATTCTGACTGAAGTGTAGTTTTGCAACTAATGGTGTTATACCTTATAATGGAAGAAAATATACTTTTCAATTTTACAAATTTTGAGTATAGTAATTTATTTGTGCTATACACTACAGTGAAAAATAGAGACATGTCATTCTATTGATGTATATCAAGAAAACTCATTGACTACTAATGGGTAATTAAGAACCTCAAGGCCCATAGCTCTTCAATTAGCATCCCCCATTTAGCTCCGCATCCATGAGGTCTGCCCTGTCACCGCTGTGCTCCATTTTCTACTCTATAACTCTGCCTTCCCCAGAGGCCTGCAGAAAACCTAGGAAAGACAACAGGAATTCTAGACATAAGCATCAACAAAAGAATACAAGAGATGCAAGAGAGAATCTCTGGTATACAAGACATGATAGGAGAAATTGATACTCCAATCAAAGGAAATGCAAACTCTAAAAAACTCACAACACAAAACATCCAGGAATGTGGAGACTCACATAAAGATGAAAACTAAGAATGCTAGGAATAGATGAAGGAGAATATTTCCAACTCAAAGGCCATGAAAACATCTTCAACAACATCAAAGAAGAAAAGTTTCCTAACCTAAAGAAAGAGATGCATATAAATGTACAACAAATTTGAAGAACACCAAACAGATTGGACCACAGAAGAAAACCTCCATCCACATAATAATAAAACCACTAAAAGTACAGGGTAAAAAAAAAGAGTATTAAAAGCTGTAAATGAAAAAGGCCAAGTAGCATTTAAAGGCAGGCCTATCACAATTACACTTCATTTCCCGACAGAGATTCTAAAAGCTAGAAGGGCCTGGGCAGGTGTCTTGTAGACACTAACAGATCACAGGTGTCAGACCAGACTTCTACACCTAGAAAACCTTTTAATTACCATAGATAGAGAAACCAAGAGTTTCTTTGCCAAAGCCAAACTTAAACAATATCTTTCCACTAAATCAGCAATACAGAGAATACTAGAAGGAAAACTCCAGCCCAACGTTAATTATACTCAAGAAAACACAAGAAGTAATTTCAACCAATTAAAACCAATAGAAGAGAAACACACCAAACCAATCCTATAACCAAAAATATCAAAATAACATGAAATTAAAGATCACTCATCATTAATTGATTTTTACATCAATGATCTCAATTAACAATTTAAAAACAAAGGGTAAGCGAATAGATGTGTAAGCAGAATCCATTATTCTCCTGTATATGAGAAACAGGTCTCAGCAACAAAAATAGTTATTACCTCAGAAGAAAGGTCTAGAAAAAGGTTTGCCACACAATCATACCCAAACACAAGCTTGAGTCACTAAAAAAAGTGGCATTCAAGCAAAATCAATCCAAAGAGATAGGGAATGACATTTTACACTAATCACAGGAACAATCCACCAAGAGGACATCTCAATTCTCAACACCTATGCCCCAAATGCAAAGGCAATCACATTTGTAAAAGAAACATAACTAAAGCTTAAATCACACATTAAACCCTACAAATAAATAATAGGAGACTTCACCACCCACTCTCATCAACGCATGGAACATTGAGACAGAAACGAAACAGAGAAATAATGTAACACACACAGGTTATGACTCAAATGAACGTAACAGATATCTATAGAACAATTCGCCAAACACAATTACTTCTCAGCAACTCTTGGAAACTTTTCCAGAACTGATTGGATCCGTGGGCTCAAAGCAAGCTTCAACAGATACAAGAAGATTGAATTAACCCCTTCTATCTTATCAGATAACCATGGGTTAAAACTGTACTTCCACAACAGAAACAATAGAAAACCAAAATAGTCATGGAAAATGAACAAATCTCTACTCAATGTTCACTGGGTAAGAAAAGAAATTAAAGACTTTCTAGAACCTATTGAGGTGGGCACAACATACCCAACACAATAAAAACCCTGCTAAGAGGAAAGTGCATTAAACTTAAGTGTCCTCATAGAGAAACTGTGGAATTCACATCCTAACAAATTAAAAGTACACCTGAAAGCTCTACAAAAATGACACAAACCCACCCAACAGAAGAAGAGAGCAAGAAAATAACAAACGCATTGCTGAAATAAATTAATCACAAACTAGGATAATACAAGGAAATCAGGCAACTGTTCTTTGAGAAAATCAATATGAAAGAAAAACCATAGCCAAAATGACTAAAAGGCACAGAGACAGTACACAAACTAACAAAATTAGAAATAAAAAGGAGACATCACAATGGACACTGAGGAAATTCAAAGAATAATTACATCTTTTTTTCAAAATGCTGTAGTCCACAAAATTGGAAAATCTAAACGACATAGGTAATTTCCGAGACAGATATTGCTTACCAGAGTTAAACCACAATCAGGTATACTACGTAATCTGTCCCATAACCCCTAAAGAAATAGAAAGAGTTATTAAAATTCTTCCAGTCATAAAAATCCTAGGGCCACTGTTTATAGTGTAGAATTCTACCAGATTTTCGAAGAAGAGCTAATATAAACAAACTTCAAACAATTCCACAAAATAGAAACAGAAGGAACCAGTGAAACTCATTGTTTGAGACCACAGACACTTTGATACATAAATCACACAGAGAATCCACAAAGAAAAAGAACTTCAGACCAGTTTACCTTGTGAACATTGAAGCAAAGATATTCAATTAAATTCTTGCAAACAGAATGCAAAAATACCTCAAAAAATCATCCACCATGATCCCAAGAATGCAGGGATAGTTCACTACATGAAAATCTATCAATGTAATCCACCATATTAATTAACTGAAAAAAAAATGATCATCACATTAGACACTGAAAAAGTATTTCACAATATCTAACACACCTTCATTTTAAACATCTTGGAGAGATAAGGGATACAAGGTACACACCTAAACGTAACAAAAAGTAATATACAGCATGTCAATAATGAACATCAAATTAAATGGAGAGAAACATAAAGCAATTTCAATAAAATAAGGGAGAAGACAAGGCTGCTCACCTCTAACTATCTATTCACAATAGTACTTGAAGTCCCAGCGTGAGCAATAAGACAAGGAGATAAGGGGGTAAAAGAAAGAAAGGAAGGAAGTGAAGAAGTCAAAGTACACCTATCCACAGATGATGTGATAGTACACAGAAGAGAACCCAAAAATTCTATCAAAAGTTGACACATTTGAGCAAGAGCAGACACAACATGTTATTGAGTATCTAGGACACTATACTATAGAACTGACCATAAACACACACTGAGGTAAGTAAAATATTGAACAAATAGTGTAGACAAGGATGCTCCGCTGAAGTATAACATAATTGCCAATATTATGGAGATGTTTTTGAAATTCTCTCCTCTTGAATATGCTGTGTATTTATATTTTTATAAATAAGTGAAGTATTCCAAAGCAATATTCCCTTCCCAATGTCGACTCATTTTATCACTTGTCTGAGATATGGGTCTGCAGGAAAAAACATAGATTGGGGGAAAGAAAAGAGAGAGGTAATGTTCCCTTGGGCCTTTCTGGACTCCATGCTGTGATTGACATCCTTCCTTTTTGTCAGTTCATATGGGCAAAATACATGCATATAGCCAATGTCTCCAGTCACCAGGGAAATGGGAATTAATGATAAATGGTAATAAACGTTGAATTGCTCCATAACCAATGGAATGAGAGCAATTAATGGAAATTAAAAAAAAAAGGAAAAGCAGTATTGTGTGGTTGGAGAGAAAGGAGTACCTGTCCCCAATCAGCATGAGCATTATGCTATACAACATAGGCAAATAATATGGAGGATCTCAGAGTATTACAAATTGAGACCACATGACCCAGCAATCTCACATTTAGGTGTATAGGGATGACAGGGAGTGATATTTTCATTTCCAATAGATTATTGCATTTCTGTGTCCACTTGCTGATATCAGAGTTACACTGTCTCTCAATGCTCGTGTCTTAGTCAGGGTTTCTATTCCTCCACAAACATCAAGACCAAGAAGTAACTTGGGGAGGAAAGGGTTCATTAGGCTTACTCTTCCACATTGCTGTTTGTCATTAAAGGAAGTCACTAATTAATGCTAGGCTCCACAAAAATATTTTCTTCTTTCAAGAGGAAAAAATAACAGAGCACAGTCACAATCAAAAGCATAATCAAACTCCAACCATCCAATGTCTGTGAATGCACTCACAATCTTCTGGATTCCTCCAAGGGCTTGGATCACTTCTCCAGCTCCGCCCTTTGTAGCACAAATCTTGTCTTCTAGGCTCCAGATGCCAGTACTCCACTGCTGCTGCTGTTCTTGGTGGTCATCTCATGGTACTGGTATGTATAAAACACTACTGTCTTCCACTGCAAGTAGGGTTTACCATGGTGCCAAGCCTCAACTCCTTTGCATGACCCCTTCAATCCTGGGCTGTCAATTGCAACTGAGGCTGCACCTTCACCAATGGCCTTCCACAGCCTCTCACAGTGCCCAGGCCACAGTTGCTCTTCATGACTTCTCCATGCCTTCAAAACCA
>JADRCH010003769.1:0-16331 GCA_019843965.1 Rhynchomys soricoides
AGACTATCATTAGGAGTCATCTCCTCACCCATTTCTTTCTTTCTTTAAACCACTGTTAGTTCATGGTCCCTAGCACCCTGGACTGTCTCGTCTCAGGTTCTTGGTCGCCCAAGCAATCTTGGGTATGTTTTCCATCTCGAAGAGTGGTCCTTAGGTGACATCATTTACTTTTTTGTCACTCCCACACGTTTTCTGTCACCATTCACCTAGCGTAGCTTGCAGGCAGAAGAGATTCACGTCAAGGCTTTTGTGACTGGGTTAGTGCTTATTCCTCTTTTGTTAACTTCTCAGGTATCTTCCTGCGTCAGAAAAATAGGTTGTAAAAGTGAAGGCTCCGTGTAGGCCCCAGGTTGATGTCTTCATGTTCAATAACCTGTGTGGGTGTTTTCCTCCGCAGTGGAGCTCCAGGATCAGTTTGCAGAGAGAAACCAATTGTCTTGACTGTTTCCTGTGTTTGGGGAATTGTACAGCACCCCGAAGGCCAACAACTAAAGAGAAAGCCACTCAGTTCCTGCAGGGGAATCTTTGATTGGTGACGAGAGATGTCCAGTTGTGACTCAGTCTCTCTCATTGGTAGCAGACTTCTTTAGGATCACCTTCGTATATTTTAGGAAATGGCCACTGCACTAGGTTTTCATATCATCCATCAAATAAACCCCAAATCCAGCTATTTCTCCCTGCGTTCTGTCCCTCAACCCCAAATACCTTCCCGACTTGATAATCCCTTTTTTGTTCCCTCCTAGTCCACCAATAAAATTGATTCTACTTCCCCATTCCATGGGCATCCATACGTCTACTCCAGTCCCTTCCTCTATACCTAATGTCTATGGATCTACAGATTGTACACCAGACATCACGCATGTAATATTGAGTGTCTTAGTGTTTCTATTGCTGTCATGAAACACTGTGACCAAGAAACAACTTGGGGAGGATAGGACTTACTTGTTTGTGTCCATTTTCATTAGTAATTTGTCAAAGGTTGTATCCTTGGATTTATAATTTTTTTATACTTGTAAGTTTTCCAATACGCCATAAAACTGAACTTAGGTTTTCCTATTTTCATCTCTGGTTTTATAAGTAATTATCCCCAAATTGTCTTCCAGTATTCTTTATTTTTTTTAATATTTTCTTCAATTTTAAGTTATTTCTCCAAAATATTTTCAATATCCACGAGGATTTTGAGTTTTTGTCATTATTATTATTGTTGTTTTTCCAAACGTCATTCCATTATGATGGTCAATCACACCAATTTTATAAGTTTTATTCTAGATATGTTTTCCATCTTTCAATAAAGTATTTCTTTATTTGTCTTAAATTTTCTCTGTTAGTTTCCCCAAAGTTTCCACGATTTTTCCATCAGTTTTTTCTGTGTTCATCTCGATTTTTATTGGTAATTGTAATCGTAGAGTTTTCAACATTTTTCTTAAAGGTTGTATATGTTTTCCCTTATTTTTATCACTGATTTTTACAAAATTAATGTTAAATTTTCCTTCATTTTTTTAATGTTTTCTTCGTATTTTTTGATTATTTATCGAAAACAACTTCATTTTTTTCTTCATATTTTCCTACTTTTTTCACATTTATCACTCGTTCTTCCAACGTTTTCTTCATCATTTTGTGAATTTCTAATATGTTTTTTCATACTTATCAGTTATTTTTCATAAATATCTTCAACTTTTCCAATGTTTTCCCTAATTTTTCTCTTTTTTTACCAATCATTTTTTCAAAACTGTCATCACTTTCTTTTACATTTTTTCCATAATTTTCTTTAATGTAACCAATAATATTTCAAATGTGCCATCAATTTCTCGTACATTTTTTCTATAATTCTCTCCATTATTATCAGAAATTCCTTCTGGAACATTTTCCATTTTTCATCAGTTTATTTTTCCAAATGTTCCTTCAGTTCTTTCTTTAATTTTACCTTTTTCTTCATGTTTATTCATTTTTCTTTGAGGATATCTACTATTTCTCCCAAATTACATTCATGTGTGAATTCTTTTTTAATCAGTAATTTTTTCAAATGGTCCTCAATTTTTAATCCTTTCTGTTATATTTGATGTGTATTATATTTGGAAATTTTCCAGAATATCTTCATTTGTTTCCTACTTGTTTATTATATCACATCATTTTCTCTCTCATTTTTCAAAAGATATTGCCAATTTTTCCTAAATATTGTTTATCTGTCTCCATTTCTTTCAGCCCTTTTTCGAAAATATCTTCCGATTTTTATCACTTCATTCTATATTTCTCTCGTTTTTTATCAGGAATTTTTCTATAAATGTCTTCAATTTTACCTTCCCTTCTTAAATAATTGTCTTAAACTTTGTCATTAATTTTGATAAAATTGTGTGCGAATTTTTCCTCAAGTTTTTCAACACTTTTCTTTACTTTGATCAATAATTGTTCCAAAATTATCGGCAAACGTTTTACAAAATCTTTCCTTACTTTGTACATATTTTTCACGAATATCTTTCAGTTTTCCGCTGACGTTTTTCCAGAAATGTTTTCATTTTTTCGATTAATATTTTCATTTCAAGCAGTCATTTTTCTCAAATGTCCGCCTCTCTTTGCACATTTTCTCTATACTGTCTCCCTGTTTATCAGTTATTTTTGCTAAAAGAATTGCTTTTTCTTATCTTTGGTATTTTTCTTCATTCTTATCAGCAAGTTTTCAACAATGACTTCAATTTTACCTTATTTTTCTCCATGGTTGTATCCATTTTTATCAGTAATTAGTCAAAAGTTGTATTCTTATTTTATAAATATTTTTTACACTTTTATTGATATCAGTACATTTTCCCATAAAGTCTTTAAATTTAATTTAGTTTTTCTATTTCTTCTCTGTTATCATCAGTAATTATCCCAAAGTGTGTTCCTGTATTCTTTAATTTCTGTAATATTTTCTTCATTTTAATTTATTTTTCCAAAATTTCTTCAATTTCCATGAATATTTTGTGTTTTTGTCTTATTATTGTTGTTGTTTTTCCAAATGTCATTATATTTTAACATTAAAGGACTCCAATTTTTTAAGTTTTGATTCTAAAAATGTTTTCTGTCTTTCTATAAAATATTTCTTTATTTGTCTCAATTTTTTTCCGTAAATTTCCCCAAAGGGTCTTTTCTGTATTTGTCTCAATTTTTATTGATAATTGTAACCATAGAGATTTAAAAAATTTTCTCAAGGGTTCAGATGTGTTCCCTTATTTTTTACTCTTATTTTTCCAAAAATTTATTTAAATTTTTCTTCATTTTTTTTCAACATTTTCTCTGTATTTTTCGAGTATTTTTCACGAACAACTTCATATTTTTCTTTTATTTCTTTGTTTTTTCATATTTATCACTCGGTTTTCCAACATTTTCTTCAACTTTTTGTTAATTTTTAATATGGTTTTTTTCATACTTATCAGTTATTCTTCAAATATATCTTCAACTTTTTCATTTTTCCCTAAATTTTCTATTTTTTACCAATTATATTTTCAAAACTGTCTTCACTTTCTTTGACATTTTTCCATACTTTTCATTAATGTAACCAGTAGTTTTTCAGAAGTGCCTTCAATTTCTCGTACATTTTTTCTATCATTCACTCCATTATTATCAGTAATTACTTCTGTAGTCTTTTCCTTTTTTTCAATTAATTTTTTTTTAATTATTTTTCTCGGAATTTTTCCAAATAATCCTTTTATTACTTTAATTTTATCTTTGGTTCTGTGTTTATTCGGGTTTTTTTGAGGAAATCTTCAATATTTCCCTTATTACATTCATATGTGACTCAGTTTTTATCAGTAATTTTTGGAAATAGTCCTGAATGTTTTATAGTTTCTGTTATATTTGATGTATATTTTATTTTGTAATTTTCCAGAAGATCTATATTTGTTCCCTACCTGTTTTTTATATTTCACGTCATATTTCTCTCCCAGTTTTCTAGAGGAATTGCCAATGTTTCCTAAATATTGTCTATGTGTGTCACCATTTCTATGACTCCTTTTTCTAAAATATCTTCCGATTTTTATAATTTTTTTCTATATTCCCCTCCATTTTTATCAGGAAGTTTCTATAAATGTCTTCCATTTCACCTTCACTTCTTAAATATTTGTCTTAATCTTTTTCGTTAATTTTTATAAAATTGTGTTCCATTTTTTCCTCACGTTTTTCAACATTTTTCTTTATTTTCATCACTAATTGTTCAAAAATTTTCTTCAATCATTTTACAAAACCTTTCTTTCTTTTCTAAATATTTTTCAAAAAATGACTTCAAATTTTACCTTATTTTTCTCCATGTTTGCATATGTTTTCTTCAGTAATTGTCAATGGTTGAATTCTTGATTTTCTAAATTTTTCTTTACACTTGTCTTTATTGATATGAGTACGATTTGAGCCATTAAAATGAACTTCTATTTTTCTATTTTCATCTCTGTTTTTATCAGTAATTATCCCCAAACTGTCTTCCTGTAGTCCTTAATTTTTTAAATATTTTTCTGCTTTTAAGTTACTTTTCCCAATTTTCTTCATTTTCATGAATATTTTGTCTTTATGTTTTTATTATTGTCATTTTTATTCTTGTTATTCTCGTTATTATTATTGTTATTATTTTATTATTGTTATTACTTTTCATTTATTTCTCATATATTTTGTGGATAAATCGCACCATTTTTCTCAGGTTTTATTGTAGAAATTTTTTCCATCTCTCAATAAAGTAGTTTTGTATTTGTTTCAATTTTTCTCTGTAATTTTCACTAAAGTGTCTACAATTTTTCCATTATTTTTTCTGTATTCGTTTCGATTTTTATTCATAATTGTAATAATATAGCTTTCAACGTTTTCCTAAAGGTTTTCAATGTTTTCCCTTATTTTTATCACTTATTTTTCCCGAAAGTTTCTTTAAATTTTCTTTAATTTTTTTTTCAATATTTTCTCCTTATTTTTCGGGTATTTTTCAAGTATAGCTTCATTTTTTTCTTAATTGTATGTCAATCTTTTTTCATATTTATCCCTCGTTCTTCCAATCTTTTCTTTCACTTTTCGTTAATTTTTAATATGTATTCTTCATATTTTTCATTTATTTTTCAATAATATCTTCAACTTTTTCATTTTTTTCTATAATTTCCCTTCTTTTTACCAGTTATTTTCCAAAACTGTCTTTATTTTCTTTTACCATTTTTTGTATACTCTCCTCATTGGACCCAATAATTTTTTCATGAATCCCTCAATTTCTTATACATTTCTCCTATGACTGTCTCTATTATTATCAGTAGTTTCTTCAGGAACATTTTCCATTTTGATTAATTTAATTTTTGTTTGATCATTTTTCTCAGTATTTTTCCAAATGTTTCTTCATTTGCTTCTTTAATTTTATATTTGTCTTTGTTTCATTCATTTTTCTTTGAGGATATCTTCATTTATCCCATATTATATTCTTTTTTTTTTAATGATCCTCAAAGTTTTATAGTTTTTGTTATTTTTCGATATATGTTTTATATGGAAATTTTCCAGAATATCTTCATTTTTTTACCTACCTGTTTTTTGTATTTCACTTCATTTTTCTCTCTCATTTTCCAGGAGATATTGACAATGTTTCTTTAATATTGTCCAGGTGTGTCCCCATTTCTATCAGTCCTTTTCTAAAATATCTTCCAAATTTTATGACTTTTTCTTTATTTCTCTCGATTTTTATCAGGAATTTTCTATAAATGTTCCTTCAGTTGTTTCTTTAATTTTATCTTTGTCTTCATGTTTATCCGTTTTTATTTGAGGATATCTTCAATGTTTCCCAAATTACATTCATATGAGACTTCTTTTTTTTATCAGTAATTTTTTCAAAAGGTTTTCAATATTTTATAGTTTCAGTTATATTGGAGGTATATTTTATTTGGAAAATTTTCTGGAATATCTTCATTTCTTTCCCAACCTGTATTTTATATTTCACTTCATATCATTATCATATCACTCTCATTATCAACAGATACTGCCAATCTTTCTTAAATATTGTCTAGGTGCTTCTCCATTTCTACCACCTCTTTTTCTAAAATATCCTCCGAATTTTATGACTTTTTTCTATATTCCCCTCCATTTTTATCGGGAAATTTTTCTATAAATGTCTTCCATTTTACCTTCACTTCTTAAATATTTGTCTCAATCTTTGTCATTAATTTTGATAAAATTGAGTTCCATTTTCGCTTTACGTTTTTCAACATTTTTCTCTATTTTCATCAATAATTGTTCCAAAATTATCTTCGAACATTTTACCAAACCTTTCTATATTTTCTACATATTTTTCTGTTTTTTTTCCGAATATCTTCCAGTTTTCCTCTTACATATTCCAAGAAATGCTTTAATTTTCTTTGATAAATAATTTCATTTCAAGCTGCCATTTTACTCAAATGTCATCATCTCTATGCACATTTTGTCTACACTGACTCAATTTTTCTTAGTTGTTTTTAGTAAAAGTGTTGCTTTTTCCTTAACTTTTAGTATATTTCTCCATTCTTATCAGCTAATTTTCAAAAATGACTTCAGTTTTACTTATTTTTATCAATGGTTGTATCGATTTTCATCTGTAATTTGTCAAAAGTTGTATTCTTGATTTTACAAAATTTTTTTTTACAATTTTCATTATTGATTTCAGTACGTTTTCTAATAAAGTCTTTAAATTGAACTTAGGTCTTTCTATTTTCGTCTCTGTTATCATCAGGAATTAACCCCATATGGTCTACCTGTATTCATTAATTTATCTAATATTTTTCTTCAATTTTAAGTTATTTTTCCAAAATTTCTTCAAATTTTACATTACATATTGATGATAAATTGCACCTATTTTACATATTTTCATTCTAGAAATGTTTTCCATCTTTCTATAAAGTATTTCTTTATTTGTTTCAATTATTATCTGTAATTTTCACCAAAACATCTGCGATTTTTCCCTCATTTTTTTCTGTGGTCATATCGATTTTTATTGATAATTGTAATTGTAGATTTTTCAACATTGTTCTTAAGGGTTTACATGTTTTCACTTAATTTTATCACTTATTTTTCCACAGTTGTCATTAAATATTCCTTTTTTTTTCAATATTTTCTCCGTATTTTTCAAGTATTTCACAAGAACTTCTTCCTTTTTTCTACATTTTTTAAGTTTTTTCATATTTATCTCTTTCTTCAACTGTTTGTTAATTTTAAATGTTTCCTTCATTCTTACCAGTTATTTTTCAAAACTATTTTCAACTTTTTCATTGTTTCCTTACTTTTTCTCTTTTGTACCAATTATTTTTACAAAACTGTCTTCACTTTCTGTTATATTTTTTCATTCCTTTTCTTTTATGTAACTAGTAATTTTTCATAAATGCCTTCAATTTCTCATACATTATTTTCCTATAACAGTCTCCATTACTATCAGTAATTCCTACTGGAAACTTTTCCATTATCCATCAATTTTTTTAACAAATTTTCTTAGTATTGTTCAAAATGTTCCTTCAGTTCTTTACTTAATTTTTTCTTTGTCTTAGTGTTTTTCGTTTTTCTTTGAGGATATCTTCATTTTTTCAAAAATTACATTCATGTGTATATTCCTTTTTATCAACAATTTTTTCTAATGGTCCTCAATGTTTCATACTTCCTGTTATGTTTCATGTATATTTTTTTGGTAAATTTTCCAGACTATCTTCATATTTTTACCTACATGGTTTTTTTGTATTTCACTTCATTTTTCTCTCTATTTTTTCAGGAGTTATTGCCAATGTTTCCTAAATATTGTCTTTGTGTGTCTCAATTTCTATCTGCTCTTTTTCTAAAATATCTTCCAATGTTTATGACTTTTTTCTATATTTCTCTCGATTTTTATCAGGAATTTTTCTATAAATGTCTTCAATTTTACCTTCACTTCATAAGTAATTGTCTTAATCTTTGTCATTAATTTTGATAAAATGCTGGTCAAATTTTTACTCAAGTTTTTCTACACGTTTCTTTATTTTCATCAATAGTTTTTCCAAAATTATCTTCAAACATTTTACAAAACCTTTATTATCTACATATTTTCTTTTCTTTTTAAGGAATATCTTCCAGTTTTCCTCTGAAATTTTTCCTGAAATGTTTTCAAATTCCCCCATGAATATTTTCATTTCAAGCTGTATTTTTTCTCAAATAGCCTCATCTCTTTGCACATTTTCTCTATATTGTCCCTCTTTTTGTCAGTTGTTTTTTAAACGAGTTGCTTTTTTCTTAGTTTTTGGTATTTTCTTCATTCTTATCAGAATTTTTAAAAAATTACATTCAATTTTCGCTTATTTTTCTCCACGTTTGTATCCACTTCCATCAGCACTTTGTCAACGGTTTTATTTTTGATTTTACAATTTTTTTGTTTACCATTGTCCTTATTTACTTCAGTACGTTTGCCAATAAAGTCATTAACTGAACTTATGTTTTCTTATTTTCATCTCTGGTTTTATAAGTAAGTATCCTCAAACTGTATTCCGGTATTCTTTAATTTTTTAAATATTTTTTTCAATTATAAGTTATTTCTTCAAAATTTCTTCAATTTCAACGAATATTTTGTGTATTTTTCATTATTATTACTGTAGTTTTCCCAAACGTCATTATATTTTGATGATAAATTGCACCAATTTTTTAAGTTTCTTCTAGAAATGTTTTCCATCCTTAAATAAAGTATTTATTAGTCTCAATTTTTCTCTGAAATTTTCCCAAAGTGTCTAAGATTTTACCATGAGCTTTTTTGGTGTTCGTCTCAATTTTTATTGATAAATCTAATCGTAGAGTTTTCAACAATTTTCTTAAAGGGTGTACATGTTTTCCCTCATTTTTACCACTTATTTTTCCAAAATTCTCTTTAAATTTTCCTTCATTTTTTTCCATTTTTTCTCCATTTTCTCGATTATTTTCCAAGAACAGCTTCATTTTTTTCTTTTTTCTACGTTTTTTATAATTACCTATCGTTCTTCCAACGTTTCTTCATCTTTTTGTTCATATTTAATATGTTTCTTTCATACTTATCAGTTATGTTTCAAAATATCTTCAACTTTTTCATATTTTTCCCTAATTTTTACCTTTCTACCAATTAATTTTTCAAACTACCATCACTTTCTTTTACATATTTTCCATACTTTTCTTTAATGTAATGAGTAATATTTCATAAGTGCCGTCATATTCTGGTTCATTTTTTCAGTAATTCTCTCCATCATTCTTTATAATTTCTTCTGGAACATTTTCCATTTTTCTTCAATTTATTTTTTTTTAAACATTTTTGTCAGTATTTTTCCAAATGTTCCTTCAGTTCTTTCCTTAATTTTACCTTTTTCTTCCTGTTTATTCGTTTTTCAAAGAGGATATCTTCAATTATTCCCAAATTACATTCATGTGTGAATTTTTTTTTATCAATAATTTTTTCAAATGGTCCTCAAAGTTTTATAGTTCCTGTTATATTTGACATGTGTATTATTGGGAAATTTTGCAGAATATTTTCATTTTTTTACCTACCTGTTTTTTGTATTTCACTTCATTTTTCTCTCTCATTTTTCAGGAGATATTGCCAATGTTTCCTAAATATTGTCTATGTGTGTCTCCATTTCTATCAGCCCTTATTCTAAAATATCTTCGAATTTTTATGACTTTTTTCTATATTTCTCTCGATTTTTATCTGGTATTTTCTATAAATGTCTTCAATTTTACCTTCACTTCTTAAATAATTGGATTAATCTTTGTTGTTTATTTGATAAAACTTTGTTAGAATTTTTACTCAAGTTTTTCAACACTTTATTATTGACATCAATAATTGCTCCAAAATTATCTTCAAACATTTTACAAAATCTTTATTTTCTACCAATTTTTCTTTTCTTTTTTTCCAAATATCTTCCAGTTTTCTTCTGAATTTTTCCAGAAATGCTTTCATTTTCTTCCATAAATATTTTCATTTCAAGGTTTCATTTTCCTCAAATGTCCTCAACTATTTGCACATTTTCTCTATACTGTCTCCCTTTTTGTCTGTTTTTTTTTGCTAAAGTGTTGCTGTTTCTTAATGTTTGGTATTTTTCTTCATTCTTATCAGAATTTTTAAAAATTAACTTCTATTTACCCGTATTTTTCTCCACGTTTGTATCCATTTCCATCAGTACTTTGTCCACGTTTTTATTCTTGATTTTACAATTTTTTTGTTTACCATTGTCCTTATTTACTTCATTACGTTTGCCATTAAAGTCATTAAATTGAACTTAGGTTTTCCTATTTTCATCTCTGGTTTTATAAGTAAGTATCCTCAAACTTTATTCCTGTATTCTTTAATTATTTTAATATTTTTCTTCAATTATAATTTATTTCTCCAAAATTTCTTCAATTTCAACGAATATTTTGTGTATTTATCATTATTATTATTGTAGTTTTTTCAAATGTCATTACATTTTGATGATAAATTGCACCAATTTTATAAGTTTTCTTCCAGAAATTTTTTCCATCCTTCAATAAAGAATTTCTTTATTTGTCTCAATTTTTCTTTGTAATTTTCCCCAAAGTGTCTAAGATTTTACCATCAGTTTTTTCTGTGTTTGTATCGATTTTTATTGATAATTGTAATCGTAGAGTTTTCAACAATTTTCTTAAAGGGTGTACAAGTTTTCCCTTATTTTTACCACTTATTTTTCCAAAATTCTCTTTAAATTTTGCTTCATTTTTTTCAATGTTTTCTCCGAATTTCTCGATTATTTTTCAAGAACAGCTTCACTTTTTTCTTCATTTTTTCTACGTTTTTTTCATATTTATCACTTGTTCTTCCAATGTTTTCTTCAACTTTTTGTTAATTTTAATATGTTTTTTCATACTTAGTAGTAATGTTTCAAAAATATCTTCAACTTTTTCTTTGTTTTCCCTAACTTTTCCCTTTTGTACCAATTAAATTTTCAAAATGTTATCACTTTCTTTTACGTTTTTTCCATACTTTTCTTTAACGTAACCAGTAATATTTCAGAAGTGCCATCAATTTTTCATTCATTTTTTTCAATAAATCTTTCCATTATTATCAGGAATTTCTTCTGGAACTTTTTCCATTTTACATCAATTTATTTTTTTTAAACAGTTTTGTCAGTATTTTCCCAAAGGTTCCTTCAGTTCTTTCTTTAACCTTTTTCTTCGTTTTTATTCCTTTTTCTTTGAGGGTATCTTGAATTTTTCCCAAATTACATTCATGTGTGAATTCTTTTTTATCAGTAGTTTTTTCAAATGGTCCTCAATGTTTTATAGTTTTTGTTATATTTTATGTGTATTTTATTTGGAAATTTTCCAGAATATCTTCATTTGTTCCCTACCTGTTTTTTATACAACGTCATTTTTCTCTCTCATTTTTCAGGAGATATTGCCAATGTTTCCTAAATATTGTCTATGAGTTCCTCCATTCCTATCAGTCTTTTTCTAAAATATCATCCGATTTTTATGACTTTTTTCTATATTTCTCTCGATTTTTATCAGGTATTTTTCTATAATTGTCTTCAATTTTCCTTCGCTTCTTAAATATTTGTCTTAATATTTGTCGTTATTAATGATAAAATTTTTTGTGATATTTTCTTCAGGTTTTTCAACACGTTTTAAATTTTCAACAATAATTGTTCCAAAATTTTCTTCGAACCTTTTACAAAATCTTTCTTTATTTTCTCCATATTTTTCTGTTATTTTTCCCGAATATCTTCCACTTTTCCTCTGACGTTTTTCCAGAAATCATTTCATTTTCTTCGATAAATATTTTCATTTCAAGCAGTCATTTTTCTCAAATGTCCTCATCTCTTTGCCCATTTTCTCTATACTCTCTCCCTGGTTATCAGATGTTTTTACAAAAAGAGTTGCTCTTTTCGTAACTCCTGGTATTTTTCTCATTCTTTACAGCAATTTTTCAAAAATGACAGCAATTTTACCTTCTTTGTCGCCATTGTTGTATGCATTTTCATTATTTATTTGTCAAAAGTTGTATTCTTGATTTTTTAAATTTTTTTTTACGATTTTCTTTTTGATTTTAGTACGTTTTCCAATAAAGTCTTTAAATTGAACTTAGGTCTTTCTATTTTCATCTCTGTTATCGACAGGAATTATCCCAAAATGGTCTTCCCTTATTCTTTAATTTCTGTAATATTTTTCTTCAATTTTAGGTATTTTTCCAAATTTTCTTCAATTTTCATGAATATTTTGTGTATTTGTCTTTATTATTATTATTGTTTTTCCAAACATCATTACAGTTTGACGACAAATTACACCAATATTATATATTTTCCTTCTAGAAATGTTTTCCATCTTTCTATAAAGTATTTCTTTATATGTCTTAATTTTTCACTGTAATTTTCATGAAAATGTCTATAATTTTTCCCTCATTTTTTCCTGTAGTCGTATCGATTTTATTGATTATTGTATTTGTATAGTTTTCAATATTTTTCTTAAAGGGATTACAGTTTTCCCTTATTTTTATAACTTGTATTTGCAAAATTGTCTTTAAATTTTCCTTCAATTTTTTTTAATGTTTTCTCCGTATTTTCAGGTATTTTTCAAGAATAGCTTCATTTTTTTCTTAATTGTATGTCTATGTTTTGTCATTTATCCCTCGTTCTTCCAATAGTTTCCTTCAACTTTCGATAATTTTAATGTTTTCTTCATATTTTTCAGTTTTTTTTCAAAAATATCTTCAACTTTTTCATTTTTTCTATAATTTCCCCTGTTTTTAACAGTTATTTTTTTAAAATTGACTTCGTTTTCATTTATAATTTTTGTATCCTTCTCTTCATTTTTCTCAGTCATTTTTCATGAATCACTCAATTTCTCGTACATTTTTCCTATAATTGTCTCCATTATTATCTTTAGGAACATTTTCCATTTTTCTTTAGGAACATTCGATCATTTTATTCTCTTTTTAATCATTTTTTCAGTATTTTTCCAAATGTTTCTTCAGTTGTTTCTTTAATTTTATCTTTGTCTTCGTGTTTATTCGTTTTCCTTTGAGTATAGCTTCATTTTTTCCCCAAATTATATTCATATATGTTTTCTGTATATCAGTAATTTTTTAAATGGTCCTCAAAGTTTTATAGTTTTTGTTATATTTGATATATATTTTATTTGGAAAATTTCCATAATATATTCAATTTTCCCTAAAACATTTTTATATTAGTCTCCATAGCAATGAATCTATTTGCATTCTTCTACATGATGACCACCAGGTGAATCAACACGATTGTTGAAAATGCTGTCTAAGATCTTTTTTCAAATATCAAGTGATCGTAGGTATGTGGGTTCATTTCTGGGTCTTCCATTCTATTCCATTTATCTACCTGCCTGTCACTTTACCAATACCATGCAGTTTTTAACACTACTGCTCTGTAGTACAGCTTGATGTCAGGAAGACTGATTCACCCAGAAGACGTTTTATTGTTGAGAATAGATGTTGCTATCCTATCCTGGGTTTATTGTTATTCCATACGAATTTGAGAATTGCTCTTTGTAAGTTTATGAAGAATTGTGTTGGGATTTTGATGGCAATTGCATTGAACCTGTATATAGCTTTTGGCAGGATGGCCATTTTAACTTTGTTAATCCTGACAATCCATGAGCACAGGAGATCTTCGATCTTCTGAGGACTACTTCGATTTCTTTCTTCACAGACTTGAAGTTTTTGTCATACAGATCTTTCACTTCTTTGGTTAGAGTCACACCAAGATATTTTATGTTGTTTGTGACAATTGTGAAACGTGTCATTTCCCTAATTTCTTTCTTAGACTGTTTAACTTTTGAGTTCAAGAAGGCTAATGTATTTGCATGGGTTAATTTTGTATCCGGCCACTTTGCTGAACTTGTTTATCAGCTGTAGGAGATCTCTAGTCAAGTTTTTGGGTCACTTAAGTATACCATCATATCATCTACAAATAGTGATATTTTGATTTCTTCTTTTCCAATTTGTATCCATTTGACCTCCCTTTGTTGTCTGACTGCTCCAGATAGAATTTCAAGTACTCTATTGAATATTTAGGGAGACTGAGCATTGCTGTCTAATCCCTCATTTTAGTTGGATTGCTTTGAATTACTCTCCATTTAGTTTGATATTGGCCACTGGTTTGCAGTATATTTAGGTTTATTTACTATATTTACTATACTTAGGTATGCTCCTTGAGTTCCTGATCTTACCAAGACTTTTATCATGAAGGGATGTTGAATATTGTCAATTGCTTTTTCAGCATCAAACAAAATGATCGTGAGGTCTTTTTCTTTAGTTTGTTTATATAGTGGATTACATTGATGGATTTCTGGGTATTAATCCATCCCTGCGTCCCTGGAATGAAGCCTACTTGTTCATGGTGAATGATTGTATTGATGTTTTCCTGGATTGGATTTGTGGGAATTTTATTGAGTATTCATCAATATTCATAAAAAAATAGGTTTGAAGTTTTCTTTTATTGTTGTGTCTTTGTGAAATTTTGGTATCAGTGTAAATGTGGCCCCATAAAATAAAATGGGTAGTGTTCCTTCTTTTCTATTTGTGAAATAGCTTGAAGAGTATTGGTATAAGGTCTTCTTTGAAGATCTGATAGAATTCTGCACTGAACCCATGTGGTCTTGGGCTTTTTATGGTTGAGAAACTTTTAATGATTTCTTATATATCTTTCTTGGCTATGGGACAGTTTAGATGGCTTATCTGAACCTGACTTAACTTTGGTATTCATATCTGTCTCAAAATTGTCCATTTCATCCAGATTTTTCAATTTTGTTGCACATAGGCTTTTGTATTAGAATCTGATGATGTTTTTCATTTCCTCAGAATCTGTTGTTATATCTCCCTTTTCCTTACTAATTTTGTTAATTTGGATATTATCTCTGTGCCCTCTGGTTTGTCTGGCTAAGGCTTATCTATCATGTTGATTTTCTCAAAGAGCCACATATTTTTTTTTATTCATCTTATAGTTCTTTTAGTTTCTACTTTGTTGATTTCAGCCCTTAATTTGATTATTTCCTGCCTTCTACACCTCTTGGGTGTGTTAAATTTTTCTAATGAGACCCCAAAAAAGTGCTCATTGAGCTCTTCCACCTTTTAATTGAGCAAATTGGGAAAGAACAGTAATCCGTTTTGTGGATATATATATATATCTTTCCTAATGATTATAATAATCATGAGTATAAATGTTAATAATTAATAAGTATATGATATATTTAATAAATGTATTAATATAATTACTAATTAGAATGCATTGCTAAGATATTATTACATTATTTATATAATTATATAATAATATACCATAATCTACTAATTATTAATTATTAGTTATATGATTAATAAGATAATAATTTTAATTATGATAATCATAACTTTGTGTGATTCGTCATAGAGAACAAAAGACTTTATTTCCCAGTTCCACACATTCCATCTCACCTCAAACCCTGCCCACTATCTCAGAAGCACTGTTTGGGGCATCATAGAATCCAATGTTGTCTCAGTAGTCAACATAAGATTCAGCTGATTTTACAGTCACAGCCCCATCATCCATAGTACAAACTAGCCAAAAGATCTCCATGTATTTCTGGCTGTTTGACAGGTGACCTCCTCTACACCCTTAGTATCCTGCAGATTTTGTCCAAAACACCACCTGAACACTTGGTGCCATGGCAAGCTCCAAGTTTAGGGAGAGACTTGCCCTGGAACAAAGGCCACACTGGCCACCTGTCCCAGAGACCCTCCACTCTCTTTGTATATTTCTGGATGAATATCATGCCTATGGACCATCCTCTCCCTAATAACTTTTTCCATCCCCTACCTTAGGTGAAGTTACCATATTCAACAAGAGATCATGCTGGCGACCATTAGTTCTTGTTTAAACTGGGTCTAGATTGTCTGCTCCATCAGAATTCACACAGACTAGATGACCATATACAAAATGTACAATTATAAATGCAAAAATATATAGCTAGATCTAGACATCCTTTATATTCCAATGTCTAGATTATTTAAAAGTTTATTTGACACTGATTTTTCTGGCATGATTCAAAATTGTATTTAGCGAGTAAAATCTTTGATTAACTGAATTGAGTTTAATGTCATAATAAGTTATAATATGTCTTGAGGATTTTTTCCATAATATTTTCTATGTTTCACGAATATTAAAGCAAGGATAAAATACATGGTAAAGTGTGTTGTGAATTAAAAGAAAGGTACAGTGGATCAGATATTATACAAGCTGACATATTAGGCCTTAGTTTCATAATTTCTTCTTCAATAATCATACTATATAAATTACTCTTGCAAAAATTACTACTAAAAGGAATACGTGATTTTTTTTATTCAACTAAGTACTTAATATTTATAATGAACTTCATTC
>JADRCH010003770.1:0-25569 GCA_019843965.1 Rhynchomys soricoides
TTAAAAATTGGCTGAATCTTTAAAAAGGGAATTTTTCCTATATGTGAGTAGGACATTGGAACAGCACTCTAAGAATATATCACTATGACTCCTGAAATTCCAATAAGAGGAAGCACAAAATCAACTCTGTTTTGCACTATATCCCTATGTCCTTTAGCAATGCATAAAATTTCTCTTTCTGTTGCTTAATTATAATACTTAGAGCTATCTAAAGTATTAAGAAGAGCGTTTTACTTAACTGGTAGAATTACAGGCTGGGCATACAAAGTTTTGTAGTCTCATCTATCGTCTCTAATGGTAAATCTTCAAAAATATAACAGAACTATGGATGAGACCATGCTAGGTTCTTCTCAGAAAATAAATCATATCACATAATTACAAAGAGACTGACACACAAGAGAGGACGAGTTTCTCCTGGGCCTAAAATACCACCATAAAAGACAGAGCTTTTGTATCTTTAGTGCATTTACAACATCTCAGACTATAAGACTATAGCCAACTATCTTCTGTTTCATTCCATGTGTGATGATGAGGTACGTTCTTAAACACTGAAGCACAACTATTTCTATGTGAGAAATGGAAGTGCATTAGAGCTCTTTCACACAACCATGCTGTGTTCAGATAAACGTTCTTCATATTGTATAAAGGTGTTTCTCGGTATTTTTTTATACATTATTTATATTTCAAATGTTTCCTCCTTTCCAGATCTACATTTGGAACCTCCCATTCCCTTCCCTTCCCCCTGCCACTTTGGGGGTACTCCTGCATCCACCCACCCACCCACTCTTGTCTTCCCTCCTTGGCATTCTCCTATACAGGGGGATCTACCACCCTCAGGCCCAAGAGCCTCTGCTCCCCCTGATGTATAACAAGACCCTCCACTGCCACATATGTGGCCAGCACCATGGCTCCCTTCATGTTTATTCTTTGGTTTGTGATCCAGTCTCCGAAGGTATCAATCCCTCCCTAGGGCTGCAAACTCCCTCAGCTCCTTCAGTCCCTTCTCCATGTCTTCCATATGGGACCTCACAATCAAACCTTCAGTTGTTGTGAAGTGACTCTTGGGTATTTTGAACTTTTGGGCTAATAACCACTTATCAGTGAGTACATACCATGTTCATTCTTTTGTGACTGCATTACCTCGCTCAGGATGATATTTTCAAGTTCCATCCATCCTCTAAGAATTTCATGAAGTCATTGTTTTTAATAGCTGAGTAGTATTCCATTGTGTAAATGTACCATATTTTCTTTATCCATTCCTCTGTTGAGGGACATCTGGGTTGTTTCCAGTTTCTGACTATTATAAATATGGATGCTATGAACATCGTGGAACATGTGTCTTTATTACATGTTGGAGCATCTTCTGGGGATATGCAAAGGAGTGGTATAGCTGGGTCCTCAGGTAGTATTATGTCCATTTTTCTGAGGGCTCACGAAGCTGATTTTCAGAGAGGTTGTATCAGCTTGCATTCCCACCAGCAATGGAGGATTGTTCCTCTTTCTCCACATCCTTGCCAACATCCTTGTCATCTGAGTTTTTGATCTTAGCCATTCTGACTGGTGTGAGGTAGAATTTCAGGGTTGTTTTGATTTGTCTTTCCCTGATGAATAAGGATGTTGAAAATTTTTTAGGTGCTTCTCAGCCATTCGAGTTTCCTCAGTTGAGAATTCTCTGTTTAGCTCTGTTCCCCATTTTTTGATAGGGTTATTTGGATCTCTGGAGTCTAGCTTCTTGAGTTCTTTGTATACTTTGGATATTAGCCCTGTATCGGATGAAGGATTGATAAAGTTCTTTTCCCAATCTGTAGGTTGCGGTTTTGTACTATTTACAGTGTCCTTTGCCTTACAGAAGCTTTGTAATTTTATGAGGTCCCGTCTGTTGATTCTTGATATTAGAGCACAAGCCATTGGTATTCTGTTCAGGAACTTTTCCCTGTACCCATGTGTTCAAGACTTTTCCCCACTTTTTCTTCTATTTGATTCAGTGTATCTGGTTTTGTGTGAAGGTCCTTGATCCACTTGGACTTGAGCTTTGTACAGGGAGATAGGAATGGATCAATGCACAATCTTCTATATGTAGACTGCCAGTTGAACCAGCAATATTTGTTGAAGATGCTGTCTTTTTTCCACTGGATGGTTTTAGCTTCTTTTTCAAAGTTCATGTGACCATAAGTGCGTGGGTTCATTTCTGGATCTTCGATTCTATTCCATTGATCTATCTTCATGTCACTGTACCAATACAATGCAGTTTTTATCATGACTGCTCTGAAGTACAGCTTGAAGTCATGGAGGTTGATTTCCCCAGAAGACCTTTTATTGTTGAGAATAATTTTTGCTATCCTGAGTTTTTTGTTATTCCATATGAATTAGAGAATTGCTTTTTCTAACTCTATGAAGAATTGAGTTGTAATTTGGATGGGGATTGCAATAAATCTGTAGATTGCTTTTGGCAGGATGGCCATTTTATCTATATTAATCCTGCCAATCAATGAGCATGGCAGATTTTTCCATCTTCTGAAGTCTTCGATTTTTTTCTTCAGAGACTTGAAGTTCTTGTCATGAAGATCTTTTACTTGTTCGGTTAGAGTCACACCAAGATACTTTATATTGTTCATGATAAGAGTGAAGGGTGTCATTTCCCTAATGTCATTCTCAGTCTATTTATCCTTTGAGAATAGGAAGGCTACTGATTTGCTTGAGTTAATTTTGTATCCAGTCACTTTGGTGAAGGTGTTTACGAGCTGTAGCAGATCTCTGGTGGAGTTTTTCGGGTCACTTATCATCATATCATCTGCAAATAGTTATATTATGATTTCTTCCTTTCCAATTTGTATCCCTTTGACCTGCTTTTTTGTCTAATTGCTCTAGCTAGAACTTCAAGTACTGTTTTGAATAGAAAGGGGCAGAGATGGCATCCATGCCTAGTCCCTGATTTTAGTGGGATTGCTTCGAGTTTCTCTCCATTTAGTTTGATGTTGGCCACTGGTTTACTGTATATTGCTTTTATTATGTTTAGGTATGCTCCTTGAATTCCTGATCTTTCCAAAACTTTTATCATGAAGGGATGTTGAACTTTGTCAAATGCTTTTTCAGCATCTAACAAAATGACTTTTTTTCTTGAGCTTGTTTATGTAGTATATTTCATTGGTGGATTTTGTGGTATTGAACTGTCCCTGCATCCCTGGGATGAAGCCTACTTGAACATAGTGAATGATCATTTTGATGTGTTTTTGGATTCGGTTTGCAGGAATTTTATTGAGTATTTTTGCATCAATATTCATAAGGGAAATTGGTCTGAAGTTTTCTTTTATTTTTGAGTCATTGTTAGGGTTTTGTATCAGTATAAGTGTTCTTCATAGAATGAATTGGGTAGTGTTCCTTCGGTTTCAATTTTGTGGAATAGATTGAACAGTATTGATATTAGGTCTTCTTTGATGGTCTTGGAGAATTCTGCACTGAACCCATCTGGTCCAGAGCTATTTTTGGTTGGGAGACTTTTAATGACTGCTTCTATTTTATCAGGGGTTATGGGACAGTTTAGATGATTTATCTGACCCTGATTTAACTTTGGTAATTGGTATCTGTCTAGAAACTTGTCCATTCCATCCAGATTTTCCAATTTGTTGTGTATAGGCTTTTGTAGTAGAATCTGATGATTTTTTTAAATTTCCTCAGAATCTGTTGTTATATCTCCCTTTTCATTTCTAATTTTGGCAATTTGCATACTTTCTCTGTGCCCTCTGGTTAGTCTGGTTAAGGGTTTATCTATCTTGTTGATTTTCTCAAAGAGCCAGCTCCTGGTTTGGTTGATTCTTTGTATAGTTCTTTTCGTTTCTAATTGGTTGATTTCAGCCCTTAATTTGGTTATTTCCTGCCTTCCACTCCTCTTGGGTGTATTAGCTTCTTTTTGTTCTACAACTTTCAGGTGTGCTGTTAAGCAGCTAGTACATGCCTTCTCCAGTTTCTTTTTAGAGGCATTAAGAGCTATGAGATTTCCTCTTAACACTGCTTTCATCATGTCCCAGTGGTTTGGGTATGTTGTACTTTTATTTACATTAAATTCTAGGAAGTCTTTAATTTCTTTCTTTATTTCTTCCTTGACCAAGTTATCATTGAGTAGAGCATTGTTCAGCTTCCATGTGTATGTGGGCTTTCTGGTATTGTTGTTTCCATTGAAGATCAGCCTTATTTGGTAGTGATCTGATAGGAGGCATGGGATTATTTTAACTTTCTTATATCTGTTGAGGTTTGTTTTGTGACCAATTATGTGATCAATTTTGGAGGAAGTACCATGAAGTTCTGAGAAGAAGGTATATTCTTTTGATGTAGGATGAAATGTTCTACAGATATCTGTGAAATCCACTTCGTTCATAGCATCTGTTAGTTTCACTGTGTCTCCGTTTAGTTTATGTTTCCAACATCTGTCCATTGTTGATAGTGGGGTGTTGAAGTCTCCCACTATTATTGTCTGAGGTACAATGTGTATTTTGAACTTTAGTAAAGTTTCTTTTATGAATTTAGGAGCCTTTACGTTCGCAGCATATATGTTTAGAATTTAGAGTTCTTGGTAGATTTTTCCTTTGATGAGTTTGACCTGTCCTTCCATATCTTTTCTATGACTTTTGCTTGAAAGTTGATTTTATCCCATATTATATTGGCTACTCCAGCCTGTTTCTTAGGGCCATTTGTCTGGAGAATTGTTTTCCAGCCCTTTACTCTGAGATAGTGTTTGTCATTTACACGGAAGTGAGTATCCTGGATGCAGCAAAATTCTGGGTCTTATTTTTGGATCCAGTCTGTCAGTCTATGTCTTTTTATTTTGGAATTTAGACCATTGATGTTAAGAGATATTAGGAATAGTGATTGTTGCTTTCTGTTATTTTCGATGTTGTTTAATTGTTTGTGTGGCTATCTTCTTTTGAGTTTGTTGAAAGATTACTTTCTTGCTTTTTCTTAGGTGTAGTTTCCCCCCTTGAGTTGGCGTTTTCCATCTATTATTCTTTGTAGGGCTAGGTTTGTGGAAACATACTGTGCAAATTTGTATTTGTCATAGAATATTTTGGTTTCACCATCTATGATTATTGAGAGTTTTGCTGGGTATAGCAGCCTGGGCTGGCATCTGTGTTCTCTTAGAGTTAGTATGAGATCTGCCCAGGATCTCCTAGCTTTCAAAGTCTCTGATGAGAAGTCTGGTGTAATTCTGATAGGTCTGCCTATATATGTTACTTGCCCTTTTCCCCTTACTGCTTTTAATAGTCTTTCCTTATTTTGTATATTTGGCATTTTGACTATAATGTGATGGGAGGAATTTCTTTTCTGGTTCAGTCTATTTGGCGTTCAGTAGGCTTCTTGTATATTTATGTTCATCTCTTTCTTTAGGTTAGTGAGGTTTTCTTCTATAATTTTGTTGAAGATATTTACTTGTCCTATAAGTTGGGCATCTTCACTTCTTCTGTACCTATTATCCTTAGGTTCTGTCTTCTCATTGTATCCTGGATATCATGGATGTTTTGGGTTAGGAGTTTTTTGTTTTTAGTGTTTTCTTTGACAGTTGTGTCCATGTTTTTTATGATATTTTCTGCACCTGAGATTCTCTCTTCCATCTCTTGTATTCTGTTGGTGATGCTTGCCACTATGACCCCTGATATCTTTCCTAGGTTTTATAACTCCAGGGTTGTCTCCCTTTGTGATTTCCTTATTGTTTATATTTCTCTTTTAATTCCTGAATGTTTTTTTTTTCATTTGTTTGATTGGATTTCCTTGTAATTCTTTAAGGGATTTTTGTGTGACCTCTTTAAGGGTGTCAACTTGTTTACCTGTGTTCTCTTGTATTTCTTTAAGTGAGTTATTTACGTCCTTCTTAATATCTTCTATCATCCTTTTGACATGTGATTTTAAGTCTCAGTCTTTCTTTTTCTGGTGTGTTGGGTTATCCATGGCTTCCTGATGTGGGAGAGCTGTGTTCAGATGATGCCAAGTAGTCTTGGTTTTTGTTCTTTGTGTTCTTGCTGTTGCTTTTCACCATTTGTTTATCTCTGGTGTTAGCTGGTTTTCTTTCTCTGACTGTGGCTTGTTTTTCCTAAAAGCCTAGGTGTCAATACTCCTTGATGACCAGTTCTTTCTGAGAGGAATTTGTGTTTGGACAGTTGTGGTGCAGGGTCAACTCTGGGATGCAGAGAGAAACAAGAAGTATCTAATCCCCAGCTGTCCCTTGTTTCCTGTGTCCTGATGGCTCTGCAAGGGTCCCTCTTGGTCCAGTGAATTTGAAAACAAGTAGTGGTCTTGCCTTTGCTTAAAGGTATGTCAGCAGTCCTGGTATACCAGCTCTCTCTTGGCACTGTTTGATTATGGTGCCCTGTGTCACAGGATCTGCTCTCCAGCCACCGAAAGAAACCAGAACCCCTATCCTCAGTCTCTGTATCCTGGGAATTCTGCATGGGTCCCTCTGAGCAATCAGTCTTACCCCCACTCCTGTGAGGCTCGCTTTCTCCCAGCACTATTTGGCTATGGAGCCCTGGTGGCCCAGGCAGAGGTCTCCTGCCACAGATAGAACCTAGAAGTCTCTTACCTCCTGGCTGTTCCTCAGTCCCTGTGTCTGGAACCCTCCTCTTGCTGACTTTTCCACACTCCTGGCAGTATTTTTTTAATTAATTATTTTATTAATTAATTAATTTATTTATTTACATCCCAAACGCTGTCCCCCCTTTCAAGTATCCTCTCACAGAATCTCTCCCTCAAACCCCTCCCCTTGTCCTCTGAGAGGGCAGCACCCCTGGCTATCACCTACCCTGGCACATCAAGTCTATTGTTGCCAGACAAGGCAGACCTCTGTGCCAAGGTCCTTGGTCCTGACTGTCTATGTGCTTTGGTTGGTTTATAAGTCTCTGAGAATTGCCAAGGGTCCACGTTTATTTGACTCTAATGATCTTCCCTGTGTGGTTCCTATGCTCTTCAGGGCTTTCCATCCTTCCCCCAATTCTTCCATAAGAGTCCCCTACCTTAGTCTAATGTTTGACTGTGGTTATCTACATCTCTTTTGGTCAGCTGTTGGGTAGAACCTCTCAGAGGACAGTTATGGCTACACCTTAACTGCAAGAATAACCGACTACCATTAATAGTGTTAAGGGATTGGCACTTGCCCATGAGATGGGTTTCAATTTGGGCCAGTTATTGATTAGACATTCCCTCTGTCTCCACTCCATCTTTGTCCCTGAACTGCTTTTAGATAGGAACAATTTTGGGTAGAGAGATTTGTGCATGGATTAGTGTCCTTATCCCTCCACAGTGCCCCTGCCTGTTTACAAGAAGCAGCCTCTTCTGTACATTCCCAGAATTTCTGTTGCTAATTCTGTACCCTCAGAAAGCTAAGTGCTACCAGAATTTTCGTATTTCATATCTATGGCCTACCACTTTTAGCTATTTGTAGGAACTCTCAAAGTCTTAGGTAACAGAAGAGATGTATCAGATAGTGTGTTGCTGCTTATTGGTTATAATAAAGATCTGATGACCAATAGCTGGGGAGAAGGCAGTAATCAGAACTTCCAGGTTGACAGACTGATCTAGGAAGAAGAAAGCAGAAGCAAGAGAATCAAGAGCAGGAATGAGGGGAACAGATATGGACTGGACCTGAGCAGACAGGTATAGAGCTAGCCAAGTGGCAGGTCATGGGCTGGATATTTGGTTAAAGTTTGAATGGTAGCTGGCAGCATGTTCCAGTGAAAGCTTTTAAAGCTTATTAGCAGCCTCTCTGTCTTAATTATCTTTGTAGTGAGTCTGAGAAAGTTCCACTGTAATTCTGTGTTTCAGAAGGTGCTTACAATCACAGATTACAAACTCTACCTTATGGCATTTATCCTCAATTCATGACTCTTCCACTCTGTAATCACTATTGGAGCACTTTGAACATCCTACACAACATACTCAGTTTTTCTTTTCAACAGAAGCCTACGGGGGATCTCAGAGCCTGGTGACTTCTCCATAAGATCTTCTGCATGGCTGTCTCTCTCCACTTCTCATCAAAGTATCATGAGCTACATCTGTACATATCTAACCCTGGTGATCCTTAAATGCTTCCGATTGCTGACCCTGCCCTCTGTTCCTTCTTGACATAGCCATTGTCTTCAGAAGTGAAGAACCTCTTTTAAATTTCCCACTTAACTATTGGATTTCATATTTTTTTACCATATTCTACCAACACAAAATCTGTTCCAGCTCTTAATGGAACAATTCACAATGTCAGTGTCTCCTTGGGAATGTATTCACTTTGGAAGATGGATGGAACTAAAAAATATCATTCTGAGGTAACCCATACCCAAAAAGACATACATGGTATGTATTCACTGAAAAGTGGATATTAACCCAAAAGTAAAGAATACCCATGATACAACTCACAGACATGAAATTTAACAAGGCCCAAAAGAAGACGCTTCAATCCTACTTAGAAGAGTGAACAAAATAACTCTCATGTGGCAGATTTATGATAAAAGAAATGATGGGAGAATTATAAGTCTTACTGACATCAGCTTTGTGAGACAAAGAGCTAGGGAAGCTTCTTGTATGAGTAACATAGACATCATGCTTCACATGAGAGTGAAGACTCTTAGAGACAGCTGTGATTTTGTGTCCTGGGGTTGGAAGAGTGAGGGAGAGTTGCTGCTTCATTAAAATAATCAGATTTTCCAGAGTAATGAGACATTTCTTAAATCTTGTCCCCTTCTTAAAAACAGAAACCAAGAACAAAAACCAACCAAACAAACAAACACAAAAAAATGATCTCATACAGCATGATACATCCTTTGACTAGTGCCCTAAGGTATCCTGAGGCATCCTTATGATTCCATTTTATGAAAAAAATAACCACTTATCAAAAATGTTAGTATGTTTTCATCAAAATGGTAAAATTAGATCTTTACCTGCATAGCTTAGACATGACATTAATTTACTTCATGAAATGAAGAAGGATGTTTAGTTTCCCTCACTAATTGATTTTATTAAAGGATTTAGTTTTTAATATATCTAAAATATAAAATTATAATTGGAGAACTTGTGCAAGTTGTTAACCCTAGAATGTAAATTCTTAATATCCAAAGGCTTGGGCATATTGTATAGAGACATTCATGCAAAGGTTGGTTGATTATCTGGTGCTTACCTAGAAGTCAAGTCCTACCCAAAACTGATAATGTAGTTACTCTAACTCATTTCCCTTCATTTCCTCACAAGTTCAAGGTGGGCTATTGATGTGCTTAGGTGTATACTGTATATCATTGGGTGCTTTTCTAGTCTTTTTCCCTGTTCTTGTCTTCCTACAGGTTTCAATGAACATTGAATCTCTTTTTCTGATTTTACATCCCATGGGAGGGTTGATCATTAAACATGACAATAGAAAATCATAGAAAGCAAAAAGGATCCTGACAAAGTTTCTTCTAGATGACATGGCAGAAAGTGAGGAAATGGAGACGTGACTTGCTATTTCACTTTTGCCTCAGGGCTCAAAATTTTTCAAGTTTCCATTCTAGATCAGTAGGTTTTTTGGTTGCTGTGGAGAGATACTATAACCACAAAAACTCTTATAAAGGAAAGCATATATTTGGGACTTACTTAGAATTTAGTTTATTGTCCTCATGTTGGGGATTGTGTCTGCACACAGGCAGACATGAGAGATGAGAATCTGACTTCTGAATCAGAAAACAGCAGGAAAATAGAAGCACTGGGCCTGGATTAGGCTTTTAAAACCCCAAAGTCCAACCCCAGTAACACACTTCTTCCAACAAGGCCATACAACTAAATCCTATCAAATAGGGCCTCTTCCAAGCATTTATTTTTTTTTTATTTTTATTTTTTTTTTAAATTTTCTTTTTTTTTTTTTTTTTTTTTCAAGACAGGGTTTCCTATATAGCCCTGGCTGTCCTGGAACTCACTCTGTAGACCAGGCTGACCAAGAACTCAGAAATCCGCCTGCCTCTGCCTCCCAATGCTGGGATTAAAGGCAGGCACCACCACTGCCTGGCTCTTTCAAACAATTAAATATATGAACCTACAGGGGCCATTCTTATTCAAGCAACCACAGTTGGTATAGCTTATTTCTGGTTACCTACCAGAAAATTTCTGGTAGGTAACCAGAAATAAGCACCAAGTACTAAATTTCATGCAGTGTTTAGCAACACATAAATATAAAAAGTGTTTCCTTTTTGGTTTAGATGTGTACAGATTTTTCTTGAAGCAGTGTCCTTCAATGCATTCAGTACTGCTCTTAAGCAATGAGCCTCTTTATACAGCCCCTTCTTTGCTAGAACTAAAGGTCAAAAAACTGATTTTGAAAAAGCTTTCTTAACAAATATAACATATTAATAATGTGCTAAATACCAATCAATATCTTGACTTCCTCTGGTGGAGAAACTTTCTCCTAGAGATGCAGACAAGGAGGCTGGTAATTGTGCATCTGAGTTTTATACCAAGCATCTTAAATTGGAAAATTGAAAATGAACTATTACATAATTATTCCTGTTATTATTAAATGTAATTTAAATATAATTCAAATGTGATTTAAATTTAAATGTAATTGTACATTTAAATATTTTAAATAATTTCTGTTTATTTATTTAGAATGATAAAATTTCCTTATGAATTTAATTATTCAAAGTAAGGGACACACACACAAATGAGTATATGGATTCATAGATAGATAGATATATAGATAGATAGATAGATAGATAGGTAGATAAAAAAATTAATGTCCATTGATTAGTTTCTGTTTCCTTTCTGGTTTTTTTGTTAGTTCAGTGTTTCAATTACTTGTCATGAGAACAGAAAGATTCAAATGAAATTGTAAAGCAGAACACCCAGTGTGGACAACTGCAATCAAACCACTGGCTGTATTTTATCTCTAGGAGGAAGTAACTGGGCCCTAAGGAGATAGAGGTTTTTGTTCAGGTCTGTATCACTGTGTGGGTGGGGAACTACCCCACTGTTGGCAGTAATAAGTGGCAATATCTTCAGCCTCCAAGGTGCTGATTGAGAGAGAGTAAGAAGTCCCAGACCCAGTGCCACTGAAACGATTTGGAACTCCAGAAGCCAGGTTGGATGTCCCATAAATCCAGAGTTTGGGGGAAGCACCTGACTTTTGCTGGTACCAGGACATGTAACTTACACTTGAGCTGGCACTGCAGGTGATGGTGACCTTATCCCCCAGAGATGCAACCATGATTGATGGAGACTGGGTGAGCACAATTTCTCCCCTGGACACTATGACTAGGAAAAAGTGGCATAGAGAGACAGGGGTCAGTAGACATAGAGATACAAAAGTAATTTTATACCACCCAATATTCAGAGAAAAAGAAAAAAAAAGTATATTTTAGACTCAAATTGCCCAGGGAAAAGAATTTTGGTTGAATTCTGAGATCAAACTCCCTGCCCTCTCTTACCTGTGATACTGATTAGCACGAAGCTGAAAATCGGCACCCGAATATCCATTGTGTATTTGAATTTTGGTTTCTGGCCAATTACTGCTATCTCATAAGTACATCTCTTTAAAACAACTGTGAGATATTTGTGGTTTCTGAAAAAGAAGTATGCAAATAGCCAGATACAGTCTAGGCAGTCCTTGGCTTATAAACATGTGGCCTGTTAACTAAGGCAAACCAGGTTAATCCAGGACAATATCTACTTATTTGTAGTTACTACACTGATAAAGAAGGAAATTTCTGTTTCTCTTCCCTTCATTTTAGAAGGAAAAGCCCTGTCCTATATTATCACCCATATATTTCCCTAAAGACAAGATTTATTTGATCCACTAAATAAAGGATGTTCAACTCAGTAATTTGCAGTATATTTCTCCCATAATAAAGTTGTATCAAGAATGACTGTTTATGATGATCAATGAAAGCCTTATCTGCTTCCTGTTTTCCTGAATGCTGCTCATTAGAGACCTCACCTATTCATTCTAATCTGTTCAGATGATCATTCCCACAAAGCTAATGGAAAAATAGACTCCAAATATGATCTGGAGCCCAGGTGTGTTCAGCGACATTTCTGCAATTGTCAAGCACTGATGCCATCCCCAGAAAGATAGAAAAAACCCTCTCCCAATGAAAGCAATGGAAACAATTGTTCTGCTAGATTTAAGAGAACATGGTCTAGAGGTTCATGAAGATGCACTCTACTAAAACTACTCTGAACAATTACCATCCTCAGTGTGCACGGTGCTCTGAAATTGTTTAGTTCATGTTCTATTCATTATCTGAGAATATCTGAAAGCACTTTTAAATTAAATTACATTTTAAAGATTGGCAGCACCTGACTCTAAAAATTCATTTCTAAGTTTGATCAAATGTTTTACTTACAGCAAAGACTAAGGAAATGGGGTGAGGACTTGCATGACAGGGTACTGGGAGGAGAAAAAACACTGATAAAGGGTTGTAAAGTGAATAAATTGATGTTTTTTAAAAATATTTTTACTTTACTGTAGAGAAAGTTTCAATTACCTTCCTATAACTTTGAAGTTAGCATAGTCATGCAAGCTTGTCTATGTGTCAAGATTATCTTAAGGTTGATTTCTCATTCCTCCCTTCATGAAAGACTTCTTCCATTTTTTATCAACAATTTTGAAGAACAACTGAGAGACTCTGCCAATAGATAGACATATTGAGAGATACTGACTTAGGAATTCTTGAATTCAAGTTAATTTTTGAGTATGTCTTTCTAAGCACACAATTCTAACTAAATGGATACTTTTCCAAATAAAATGTGGTCTTATATTTCATTGTATTTAGTAGCTAGTTGCTTGTCTTATTCTTGTTAAATCAGAATGAAAAAAACTTCTATTATTTTTGTGAATATGGGTTGTATGTCTCACCAGTAAGTATACTAAATCATCCTTGGTGTATATAACACAAATAAATCACCACACCATTCGATGAACCTCATTATTGATACAGAAAATGATGTCTACATCACCTCAGACTAAATCTGAACTTAGTGTTGGATTCGGAAGAAACCTCAAACAAATATATATATATATTTTGTCCCTACTCTTTCGAGATAGAAGGATATCTAATCTTTTTTTTTTTTTTTTTGGTTAATTTATTATATTCTGTGTTTATGGGTAGTTTGCCTGCATGAATGCATGTGCATAAAATGAATGTTTAATACCCAAGGAAGTCAAAAGAGGGCTTCAGATACCCCAGTACTGGAGTAATGAATAACTGTAGGCCATTATGTAAATATCACCAATTGAGTCCAGGTCTTCTACAAAAGCAACAAATGCTCTTAAATGCTAAGAAATCCCCTGAGCCAAGTTTAAATTCTTACTAACTCAGTTGGCATTATGAATACAGTTACTGTTAATCAAAGTAGGCAGAGATTGGCGATCTCCATGGGTGCCAAGTGAATCAAGATCATGGGACTTCTTGTTTCCTTTCTTTTTTAAATTTAATTAATTATTTATCTTTTTCTTATTCACTTTGTATCTGACTTACTGCCCCTTTCTGCTCCCCCTCCCACAGACCTTCCACCACTACTCTTTGTCTTCTCCTCTGAGTAGGTGGGGGACTCCTGTGTATCCCACCCACCCTGGCACCTCAAGACTCTGCCAGGCTAGGCAAGAAATCCCAGCTATTAGAACATATCCCATGTACAGGCAACAGGTTTTTGGATAGTGCCAACTCCAATTGAAGTTCCATCTTACACCAATCAGAATGGCTAAGATTAAAAATTCTAAAACTATCACATTCTGGCAAGGATGTGGAGCAAGGGAAATATTCCTTCATTGCTGGTGCAACCATTTTGGAAATCAATTTGGCATTTTCTTAGAAAACTAGAAATAGTTATATTTCAAGGTCCAGCTATATCACACCTGGGCAAATATCCAAAAGATCATCCAACATCTCATAAAGATGCTCAACCATGTTCATAGCAGCTCTATTCATAATAGCCAGAAACTGGCAACACCCTAATTGTCCTTCAACTGAAGAATGCATAAAGAACATGTGCATGGACATAATGGAACATTATTCAGGTATTAAAAAACAAGACATCTTGAGTTTTGCAGACAAATGGATGGAACTTGAAAATCTCATCCTGAGTGAGGATCCTAAAAGGACATGCATGTATGTACTCACTTATAAGTGGATTATTAGCCATAAAATACAGCTACCATGTTACAATCTACAGACCCAAAGAAGCAAAACAATAAGGAGGGTCCAAACAAGGAAGATTGAATATTAATTAGGAGGGTGAAATAAAATAGTCATAAGAGGCAAATGGAGGGAATGGGGAGGGAGGGGATGGGGAAAGGGATGGGCATTTAGAGTCACATATGGAGAATGATAGAAGAGTTGGCTAGATGGCAATGAAAATGAATTGAAATCTACAATTAACAGGGGTGAGAAAGTAGGGGGCATCTCCAGGACTACACAGAGACCAGGAATAAGGGAAGTGCACAAGAATCAATAGGGGTGACCTTAGCTGTGACTCACTACCCTGAGGATATGAAACCTGAAGAGCCCACCTCCTTCAGCCAGACAGGAAACCTAGTGGAGCGATAGAGACACCAACCCACCCACAAAACTTTGAACCCAAAATTTATCTTGTCTACAGGCAATGCAGGAATGGGGGAGGGAGCAGAGACCGAGGGAATGGTGAACCAATAACTGGCTCAATGTGAGACACACCCCATGGGCAAGCACCAATACCTAACACTATTAATGATACTGTATTATGCTTTCAGACAGGAGCATGTTGTCCTCTGAGAGTCTCCACCCAGAAGCTGACTCAAACAGATACAGATACCCACAGCCAAACAGTGGATGGAACTTGGGGACTCTTATGGAAGAATAGGAAGAAGAATTGCTAGACACCAAAAGGAATAGGAATCCTACAGGAAAACCAACAGAATCAACTAACCTGGACCCTTCGGGTTCTCAGAGTTTGAACTACCAACCAAAGAATGTACAGGGACTGGATGTAGGCCTTCCCCACTCATATGTGCAGCTTGACCCTCATGTGGGTCCTGAACAACTTCGTTTTTCTAATCTTAATGTAATTACAGCTCTAAGACTGGTGTTATTGACTGAATAGAAATGTGATAGTGCTGCCATCTACTGTTAAAATAGCCAAAGTGAAGGCAGGGTTGCATAATGTCTATTTTGGAGTCTAGAAGGAAAATTACATTCATAGTGATGCATACCAAGTAGTAGTGTGTTTAGAAAAAACAAAGTACTTTTACAAGTGGGGCAATTCATTACTTCCAGTGGATATAGACATAAAGAAAAATAATGTTCACACAGTCAAACACATTCACACATATTCCATATTTAAAGTTACTATGAAATGAAAAACATAGATATTACCCATTCTCTATTTTACAGTGAGGTTACAAATCGGTAAAATAATATAGGACCTACTTATAGTAATGATGGTACAAAACCATTTAATATAAAGCCATAATATTACAACCTGTGAAATATCATTTTAAAAGGATGGTACACTGTGATATGGTCTTGTATCATGTGGTTGCTTTTGAGTTATAGATTGTGGCTACTGCTCACAATCAAGGAAGAGTACTGATACCACATACCACGGTATAGTACATGGCAAATACATTCAATTTGAAGACAGGTTTCCATTGAAAATGCAATATTTTGGTGGCCTTATAAGTGGAAAATGTTACTCACCTGAACCACCAAATGTACTATTCGTAAGTCAAGAAACATGATATTGAATACCTCTATCATTTCAGCACCAAATGAACATGATCTGTATAGGCCTCACTGAGATTTCCCACCTAGCATAGCTGCTATTTTTCAATTCTTACATGGGAGACAGATTTCCAAAAGGGGAGTATGGTGCACAATCAATGCAGTTTTTTCATATTGAAATATTTGCCTCTTTTATTATTTTTGGTAAGTTTTGTCATTACTTTGATCTTGAATTAAATATAAGAACTAGGTTGAGTTACAATCATTTTCTTATCTTTTAAAAATTATAGCATAGACACATACTGTTTGCCACTTCCTTATCTTCCATTCATACGAATCCATCTACGTTCTTTGCTGTTTCTCAGATTCATGGCCTCTTATTCCTTCTATTCATAAACAATGAACACAGTTCTATTCATATATTTTAAATACGTAATATGCAACTTCCCGTTGTAAGAGATAGAGACCATTCCAAAAAATCCCTCAAAACAATCAAAGTGCAGAGATTAAGAGATGATGGGCTGACCAGTCCCAAAGGATCCAACTGCAAGACGCTTTCTGCACCTGCACCCCAGGGATCATTGCAGAGTGGGTAAAAACAATTTAAAAGCCATAGAAACAGGAGATTTTCACTGAGATTTTGTGATCATTTGTGTATGCTCAGCCCAGTGGCACTAATTAGAACCTGTGCCCTTGTTGGAGTAAATGTATCACTGTGGATATGGGGTTTAAGACCCTCACCTTTGCTGGCTGGAAGCCAGTGTTTTGCTAGCATCCTTCAGATGAAGATGTAGAACCCTCATCTCCTTCTGCACTATGCCTGCCTGGATGCTGCCATGTCCCACCTTGATAATAATGGACTGAATCTCAGAACTTGTAAGCCAGTCCCAATTAAATGTCCTTATAAGAGTTGCCTTGGTCATGATGTCTGTTCACAACAGTAAAACCCTAACTAAGGTGGCTTGTGTCTCCTAGAAACATGCATCTAGGTGGTCTAATGACTGATGCCTAAACAAGACATGAGCAAGGATGACTTCAGTATACATATAAACATTGACATGGGAATTCTTGAGGGGATTCCTCTATAGATAAAGAACTATGGGTAATTTGAAATTCTGAGAGTAGTAAAAATCGTACTCTTAACAGAAATAGACCCCCAGGGTTGGTTTTCCAATATCAAGTGGTCAGCAAAACAGAACTGTATTATTAACTCTGTGTTTTCCACTTTTCTTTACCTCAAAGGACACTAAAAATGGTGAAAGTGGTTTTCCGAGTTTCTTCTGATGGAAGGTTGTTGGGAGCCGCCTGAGCACCCACATCCGCCATTACAAGATGGCGCCTACATTCGGCCGAGGACAAGTTGTAAACAGGCTAGTGCACATGCACCTGGTAATTTTCCACTTCAGAATCTCAGCCTCTCTCGTGGCGGCATCTGGCCTGGTGTGCGGGAGCCAATGGGGAAGCTCCATGTCCCAGGCAAGCGCTGTGACCCATATAAAGGGCGGGTATTCTATTGTTCTGGGTCTCCACTCGTGGCAAGCTTATGCTCTCCCTCTCAAGATGCATTAAAGCTTTTTTACTGCAGAAGGATCCTATGTGTGCCGCGTCGTTCTTGCTGGCGAGACCGTAGCGCGGGACAGAAGGTGCCCAGGAATCCTAGAGTTTCTCATCCTGCTACGTATGTATGTATGTATGTATGTATGTATGTATGAATGTGACATAATCTGTCTTCCAGATAAAATTATCTGAATATAGAGATGTCAAAATAATACAGGCTATTGCTACTGATCTTGGATTCCCTACGAAACTTGATATTATGACTGCATTGTTGAATAGAATACACATTTTGTACATGGGACATGACCAAATCAAGTTGCTTTAGACAAAGTACCTTCTAATAGAAGACAAAAGCTGGATAAAAAACAACCTTTCTACAGTGTAATAGCACTTTATAAAACATGAAGACTCTTTGATAATGGAAAAATTATGTACATGTAAACATACAGCTGTTCAGTCATTGGTTTTTCTATTTTTTTTTTTGTCTACTTTGGTTAGTGAAGCTTCATTTTTTTTAATTAATCAAAAGTCAGTGGAAAAATACATGACTAGTCAGAATAATGACAGAACCATAAACTGAATGCTTAGATTGATATGGGACATCTAACTTATAACTATATCGCAAGTCTCAGAAACTGTCCTAGAATAGGTGCAGATAAAATGTTAAACCCATAAAATAGGAGGAAGGCTGTGAAATGCTGTCTTCCGGACATGGTGTGGCTATAGAAATCATGAACTTATGAAGTATTGATTATCTGCAAGATCATGGCAGTCAAAATCTTGGTATAGTTTGCAAGTTCATGTTCAGGACTCAATCTCTACTGAACAGTTAGTGCGATACTGGTTCCTGGAGAGGCAGAGCCATTAGTATTAGAGAATAGAGCAACTCGTAGGATTACCATGTTTCAGATGGCCCCATATCTGTGCACATGTAGACAATACAAACTAGAGTAAATAGCTGAGAAAGAGAGAGAGAGAGACAGACAGACAGACAGAGAGAGAGAGAGAGTGAGAGAGACAGAGAGAGAGGTGAGGAAAAGGGTGGTTGTGTTACAGGGATATAAGAGGGAAAATGATCAAAGATATGATAATTCGTTGTTGAGCAGTTGTATGAAACTGAAAAATAATGAAAATTTTTAAAAAAGCTTTCACTCTAATGCACAGGTTGACTCTAAGTTATCAGTCTCCTCCACACAGCCTTTTCGTTGCTGTTACTACAGGAAAAACCAACACAGCAACTCTGAATATGTAATAAATCACTTTTGCTTCAATATAGGTCTTTGTTTTCGTTGTCTTTTTCCTAGTTTGTACTTACATTATCTGTAGCAGAAACATCTCTGTCCCCTTTCTTTCTCATTTCCCCTTTCAGTATGCTTTTCACTTGCTCTGGGTTTTTCCTCTTTGATTTTACATTTATCCTTTTTCCATTTTTGTCTTTAAAATAGTATACACAGCTATTGCCTTACTATTTTCCATATGTTTATAAGGTTTTTTGCGGTTGTAAGTGTTTATGCTTCCCATTTAAGCCCCGTGAGGACTCTAATCACTTCTGTGAAATTGTCCACTTTTCTATGTCAGTAAATCTGTGGAAAGAGACAGTCTTACAGATAGATGTTCTCCAGAAAAGACAGATAAACTTGACTTAGAACACTCCTGGAAAAACAACTTTGTAGATTCTGTAGGATAACCAATTACACATGCTTCCTTGATAGTTATACAGGGCTGATCCTGCTATAGGATTGCTTATGCTCCCACAGTGAACAGGTGATGTTAATTATGTTCAAACCTGAGGACATAAGAATGAATTGGTGGAAGCAATCTCATCAATATACCCAAGAAAATCCACTGGAAATAAAAATTGGCAAAAGGTGACTCTCTTGATCATTAGGTGAGTTTTAAACAAATTCTCACTTGATTAAAACAAGTGATTCCTTCACAGAGCCAAAGGATTGATCTTCCTCTTCAATTTGGGTAAGTGACACAGATCAAGGAAGTAAATATGTAAGAAAGACTCATGAACATTTGTTAAGATAGCGTAGCTAGTTAAGATAAGAAGGTCATGAGTCCATTAACAAAATTAAGACAAAATAAACGGCCCAGAGTTCAGTTTTGTCTTTGTGAGAGTAGAAGCCAAAATCTCACATGGATCTCTGAATCTCAATTACTAGGCTCCTGCTGTTGACCCTCATCTTGGTTCCACTAAGTACAAAAGCAATCAGTTTGCTACTTTACTACTTCCCAATCTTCAATAGTACAACATAGTCTGTAAACACTCAGTCCTAAGAGGGAAATCTGAATCAAATCCCTCTCCTTAGAGTTCTAAGAACCCCAGTAAAGAGGAGACAGAAAAATGTAAGAGGCAGAAAAGAACAAAGCTCATATGAGCTCACAGAGAATAAATGAACATGCACAGGGTCTTCACAGGTCTCTACCACATCCTCTGCATATATATTATGGCTTCCACTTTCATGTATTTATGTGATTCCTAAAGTATGCATACCAATGCGTCTCTGACTCTTGTGTTCTGTTGGATTGTCCTGTTCGATTTCAATGTGTGCAGTGGGGATGGAGCATAGCAGTATCATACACTGAAAATAAGCCTTCCCAGCTAAGAACAGAGGTCTTTCTAAACTGTCTGCTTCATATGGCCCTTCAACTTCTCTGATTTCCATAAAATGAACCCTTAGGAATATGATACAGAATAGAGGAAAGCCAAGGGGAGCTATAGGGCGAAGTACCTTAGTCCCCTTTCTATTTGGTGCAATCAATCCAGGGTGAGTTCTGGAAAGACTCAGGGGTTCATATTACATTAATTCGTGTTCTAGAATTGGATGAGAAGGCATTTTTTTTCTTATTCTTTATGTCAATTGTTGTTTTGCTGGCATACATGACTATGTATCATATTCATAGCCCAAGGAAACCGAAAGAAGGTGTTGGATGTTGGATATTCTGGAACTAAAGTTACAGAGGGTTGTGAGTTGCCAGGTGAGTTGTGGTAGCTGAATACAGGACCTCTGGAAAAACAGCCAATGCTCTTAATAGCTGACCATCTCTCCTCTCCAGCCCTGGAGGAAGATAATTTGGTAAAGTCACCAGTATCACTACTTGTCCCACATGCTGAGGAACTGTAGACAGTATTAGTGGATGGCAGAAAAGAGATTTTATCAGAAATAAAACCTACAAACCAGACATACATTGCAATCTATTGAGTGGTTTAGTAAGAATAAAACCTGTAGATTTTGCCACGGTGGATCAACAAATGACATACACTTGAAAAAGAAAAATCACTATAGGGATGTTCAAATATCTCAGTTGTTAAAGAGCACAGTTGGTAAAAGACAGTATCCAACAGATTGGAAAACCAAGTTTCAATTCCTCCGACTTATTTGGTAGAATGTGAGAACTGATGTCCTCCCAATAGAAGTACTATAAGTAAAGAAATATTTGAGCATAAGAGTTCAAGTCACAAACAGTGGATCTCTAACTGATCCTAATCTAATGGAGAAAATGAAATAACACCAGTACTTATATCTATTGCAATGCTGAAAATGTATCAAAGTATCTTTTGTAATAAGGTCTGCCATTGGCAAAAATAATCATCAGCAAAATTTTCGATATTCTCATCTGGTATGCAAGACTCAGACACAGTCAAGTTGAGTTACTAAGAATAACAAGCCCTTCCAAGGATGTGATTATTTGTATGTTTCTCCATTCTTCTCACTCAGAACATTTTATTAGTCTGGCTGCACCCTATTCACGAGTCAATCAATATTTGGTTACAGTGCAGACATGAAGGCTCCCTCTCAGCTTCTGGTGTTCTTGCTCTTTTGGATCCCAGGTATGGAAGGATAACTATGGTTATTCTTTCTCTCTCTCTCTTTTTTTTCTTCTTCTTCTTCAAAGGGTAGCTTTGTTGAGTTCAGGCGAAAACTATCCATTGGATCTAGCGAAAACCAAACAAAAAACAAAAACTAAAAGAACAACCAAACACACACAACAAAAAAAAAATAAAAACAACAAAAACCAAACAAACAAAACCAAAGCAACAACCAAAAAACCTGTCATTGATCTTTGAACTAGATCTCAACTTATTGTGAAAGTTTTTGTCTTCATCTAGTTGTCTGATGATAGGATATAATCTATTAAACATAAAATATTAAAACATTTTTGCTTAATGCATTCTAATGGTAATTGCATTCCTGTTGACAAATTGGGAACTTTTTACTGATTGATAGTCTCCAGCCAAAGGTTGATAAATTCTCTGTTGTCTTTGTGAGTAGAGAGTACGAATGGGAAGAGTTAAAGTTATGAATAACTTTAACTTTAAGCTTATGTATTTTTTTAAAATTGTGCATAAAATTTTATTGAGTAAGCTTATTTCTAGGAATTTATGTTGGCAGAAATATAAATGAATTGTACAATATCTATCACAGTATTATGTACAATATTGAATTATGAGAAACAAGAAACATGTCAAAATTAAATACAGGAGTAATAAATATTGAAATTACTTGTAAACATTTCTATAATAATTAAAATGCTATTTTCTAGGCTAAAATTTTAGAAGCCAATATTATCATCATCTTATAATTTCACAATATAAATATGACTAAAATAAATTAAATCTCTTTGTAAAAACATTATACAATTGGAAATTATTTCTGACAGATCAATACTTACAGTTTTATAGGCCATTCATTTTTTCCTTGAAATGACAAAGGAAAGTTGATTTCAGTCAGAATAGCACACAACCTAATCACATAAATCACATTTTTAATATTACTAGTTTTCAGTAGGTTTTGAAAACCTTACTACTGTCACACTCAGCTAGAAATAAGTTCACAAAGTCCTGACTAAATTCAGAGAAAATAAATATTATTCTTCTAAAATATACAGGACTCACCTCCCTAATGTGACCATAAAATTCAAATACCTCCAATATTCTCCCTTGAAGATATGTTAGCTTCACTCTGAGCAAAGAGCAACATTTCTTTGCAATTCTCAAGGCCATTAAATGGAGATTCATCAGATACCTATAATACTTGCTGAAGTTACCCCTTAAATATTTCTATTTGAACAGTACAAAGTGTCCTTCCTTATCTTTTTTGATAACTTTTGATTGAAAGTTTATTTTACTCGATATTAGAATGGCTACGCCAGAGTGTTTCTTGGCACCATTTGCTTGGAAAATTGTTTTCCAACCTTTTACTCTGAGGAAGTATCTGTCTTTGTCACTGAGGTGAGTTCCCTGTATGCAGCAAAATGCTGGGTCTAATTTACATATCCAGTCTCTAAATCTATGGCTTTTTATTGGGGAAATGAGTCCACTGATGTTAAGAGATATTAAGGAAATGTGATTGTTTCTTCCTGGTATTTATGATGTTATTTTTATGTTTGTATGGCTATCTTATTTTGGGTTTGTTGAAAGATTACTTTTTTTGATTTTTCTAAGGTGTAGTTTCCCTTCTTGTGTTGGTGTTTTCCATCTATTGTACTTTGTAGGGCTGGATTTGAGCAACCAAACAGGTGAAGGAATTGAACAAAACAATCCAGGATCTAAAAATGGAAACAGAAACAATAAAAGAAACAATAAATGAAGACAACCCAGGGGCTTGGAAACCTAGGAAAGAGATCAGGAGTGATAGATGCAAGAATGACCAACAGAAAACAAGAGATAGAAGAGAGAATCTCAAGTGCAGAAGATACCATGGAAAACATTGTCAAAGAAAATATAAAATGCAAAAATCCCATAACCCAAAACATCCAAAAAATCCATGATACAATGAGAAGACCAAACATAAGGATAATAGGTAAGAAAAGAGTGAAGATTCCCAAATTAAAGGACCAGTAAATATCTTCAACAGAATTATAGTAGCAAACTTCCCTAACCTAAAGAAAGAGACGAACATAAACATTCAAGAAGCCCCCAGAACTCCAAATAGATTGGACCAATAAAGAAATTCCTCCTTTCACATAATAATCAAAACACCAGACAATCAGTGGTGGCACACACCTTTAATCCCAGCACTCCTCAGGCAGAGGCAGGCAGATTTCTGAGTTTGAGGCCAGCCTGGTCTACAGAGTGAGGTCCAGGACAGCCAGTGCAACACAGAGAAACCCTGTCTTGAAACCCCCACCCCCAAAAAAAATCAAAACACCAAATGCACTAAGTAAAGAGAGAATAGTAAAAGCAGTAAGGAGAAAAGGTCAAGTAATATATAAAGGCAGATCTATCAGAATTACACCAGACTTCTTACCAGAGCCTATGAAAGCTAGAAAATCCTGGGCACATCTCGTACAGACCATAAGAGAACACAAATCCCAGCCCAGGGTACTATACCCAGCAAAACTCTCAATTAACATAGATGGAGAAAACAGGAAATTCCATGACAAAAATAAATTTTCACAATATCTTTCCAAAAATCTAGCCCTACATGGATAATATATGGAAAATTACGGGTATTCTTTAACCATTTGTAATCAAGGTTACTTGGAACTTCAGAGAAGTCATTTCTATCTTGATTAACCATGTATATTGTTTGTATGTTTCCAGTCACAGGCATAGTATGTGACATCCAGTTGACCCAACCCCATCATACTCATCTGTATATCTAGAAGACAGATTCTCCATTACTTGCATGGAAAGTGAGGAGATTACTATACCACAAGCCTGATATTAGCAGAAACCAGGGAATGCTCCTAAACTCTTGGTACACCCTACATCTAAGTTGAAATCGGGGGTTCCTTCAAGGTTCAGAAGCTATGGATCATTTTGTAACTTCATATGCTTTTCCATTTTTCATCTGGCATAGTAGATGGACACTTTTAGAAGTAACAATCAATGGTAATAAAATCGGGATGGTGTTCTCTCAAATAAAAGACAAAAGTTGTACATTAGAAGTACTGGGATTATGCCTAAGGCTCCAAGTTCTGTGAATATTCATGATATTCTGGGATTGTGGAATAATGGATGCTTCTCTTTAAGAATATGAGATTTTGATGTACAGGTGACAGAGAGATGGAATAAATGCCATTTTGTCTACTTTGCTAATAATGAAGGTAAACCTGCTTTGAAATAATTGTGTTGTGTGAATTCCTTTGTAGGTGAATATTGATATATATTCCAAATTGTAGTGAGAACAATGATCATAAAATAGCAACAGAAAACTTACTTTGAACTTTGATTATGTATTTACTTATGTATATGCCTGTATGCCATGTGTATATGCCAGTGCCCAGAGAGTGTAGAAAAAAGTGTAGGATCTCCTGAACTGCAGATATTTCAGTTCATTTTGAGTCACCAAGTGTGTATGCTGAGGGCCAAATTTAGTTCCTCTGCAGGAAGAGGTAGGTCTCTTTATTCTCTAATCATCTAATCACTTCAGTCCAAATAAATCTATCTACATGAGCAATTGGTTTATCCTTGTTATTTGTATAGCACTTGCCTCAGATTCTTCCTACTAGTCTTCTCTTCTATATAGTTGTAAGTTCATAGCAGAAGTCTTGCAAAGTTTGACTGAGAATACTACCTAATACTGAAACAATAAAAATACTAACAGGATCAAATAATCTGAGATACATCCAAACCAGACTCATGGGAAGTTAAACAATTGTGTTAGCTCAATATTATTTCTTTTCAGACATTTTTCTGGTTTTATAGCATGTTACCACACTGTGTGCAAGATTCCTTTGTTTTTGCGGTCTGTCATGTACATATATACATGTTGATTTTCAATTAAGTAAGGCCTCTCTAGCTAGGGTTTGAGATAATAATAAACCTTACTACAGCACAACTGAAGCCAAGAGTATTGTTACATACTGAAATTTACTAATATGTCTTCTACATGTTCTGAATAAGAACACTTGTTTCATAAATATGATGAATCTTTTCTTTTGACAGTTTTGTTTGTAACCACAGAACACTAGTTTAAATCATTGCTAATTTTCATATCTGTAATATCAGAAAGGTGGTATTTAACATATATGGTGTGTGTACACATGGTTTATGTGTGTGTGTGTGTGTGAGTGTGTGTGTGTGTGTGTGTGTGTGTGTGTGTGTGTGAATTATAAACATAAAGGAAAGCAATTTTAGGAGAAGAATTGGTTTTCCCTGGATAAAGAATTTATCAGCATATTGATAAAAGGGTATAATTTTCTGCTATTCTTCAGGCATCTTTTCTTGTGAGGGAGCTTCAAGAAGTCCTATATCCATTTTTCAGTCTCCTGTGAGGTAAAGAGGAAGAAAGAGCAGAGAGCTAAGATGAAAATCTTCAGTTGTTTGGAGAGGTCTATTTTACTCAAGGCAATCTGTTGGCCCTCT
>JADRCH010003771.1:0-33094 GCA_019843965.1 Rhynchomys soricoides
CGTAAGTTGACCAAAGTTAGGCAGAGCTTATTCTCTCTAAGTTATAAACCATCAATAGTGATAAGAACCAAGAAGAATACATTGTGTTTTAACATTTACTAAGGCAGTGAAAAAAATACCCCAAACTTGAGATCTGTGTCTTCCAGCATTCTCCACCCAGTGTGAATTCTTCGAAGGTCATCAGTATCTAAGGGATTTGAATAAACTTCTCCCTGCTTAGAGTTTATGTTTTCTGCTGTTGAGTTTTAAAGTTGTCACAACTACAGGTCAGTATGAAGACAGAGCTAGTGATTGTTGAACAAATAGCAATTTCAAATATGTGAGGCAGGAACTTGACACCTCATTAAAGTCGATGAAATCACTCTCTTTCATGTAATTATAGTATTCATAATTGACAGAATGAGATGGCATGTACTTTTTCATTATGCTAGAAATCTACAATTACTTACCAATTTTGTGGAAAAAATATAGTGATAAGGCTCCCACAGGCCCTGCTAACAGAGTGTCATCAAGGTAGGAATAAAATCTTTCTTTGAGTTTCTCATCTGTCCTCCATGCAAAAACATAGGGAAGTGATTCCTAGATGAGTGAACAGAGTCAAGACCCTTTGTAATAGAGTGGATGTCTCTTTCAAACCTACTGCATCCCAATACCACTCACCAGAAGTGCTGTGTACTGAGGAACCTGGTCTTGTGTGTTACCTACTCTCTATGGGAAGCAGAAATGAACTCTCTTGAGCGCTCTGTGTCTCTCATCCTAGACTGATACCGCTCGAGTCCTAATACTTAAGTTACCATGAGAGGCAGCACTTGGTGAGGGAATGCATATCTGTCTTGGATCCACCTAATCTTGGGTTGAAAAGCCAAAGCTGGGTCTGTGTAGTCAGTGGCGTGCAGCCATGGACAGGCTTACTTCCTCATTCCTGCTGCTGATTGTCCCTGCATGTGAGTGCCAATGCTTCCTAAGGGGTGAACTTTTCTATCCTCCCATGTCCCAACCTTAGCTTCTCCCTTTTCTTTTTCTCCACAGATGTCCTTTCCCAGGTTACTCTGAAAGAGTCTGGCCCTGGGATATTGCCGCCCTCCCAGACCCTCAGTCTGACTTGCTCTTTCTCTGGGTTTTCACTGAACACTACTAATATGGGTGTGGGCTGGATTCGTCAGTCCTCAGAGAAGGGTCTGGAGTGGCTGGCACACATTTGGTGGGAAGATAGTAAGTACTACCATCCATCCCTTAAGCACCGGCTCACAATCTCCAAAGACACTTCTAACAACCAGGTATTCCTCAAGATGACCAATGTGGGCACTGAAGATACTGCCATATACTACTGTGCTCGCAGCACACATTGACACAGCCTCAGTTTTCAGCTGTACAGTATTATTTCAGGCTGGTTTTCAGCTCTATTCCTTCCTATTGTATCATAAGAGTATATGGCCACAGATTTCGTGCTAGCCTCTGTGGTTTCCTGTTTGCTCTTAGTTTAAGAGCTTTATATTCCTGTTATATAACCTAGGTCCCTATTGAGATGTTCATCAATGATTTTGTCTGTGTTTTGTTTTATAAAGATGAAGGATGTTTGGTGTGTACACCAGGTCATTCAGAGCTATTGTTCCACTCAGTCTTCTGTTTCAAATTCCCACAGCAGAAGATTCCAAGTTATTGTAATGTTCACATTCAATAAACAGCTCTAAGTGCTGAAGTTGGGAATTACTGGATGAATCTTCTCAAATTGAGTCATTGACGAAAGAGTGTCCATAGATACTCTCAAATAATTCAGGGTGTTCTGAAGTGTATTGCTTGCTCTCCACAAACTAATTTTAATACCTTATGGTTTAAAGCGACACTTATATATCTCACTGAACACAGAGAAGTTGAGGTTTTGCACAAGTAGAAACTTCATTCCTACTGATGAGTGTTCATAGTACTGGAGGTACTTTGTATGCTATCATATGAGAAAGGTAGTAATCAATCTAGCTGTAATTCTGTCATCTACAATAGTTACCTTTTTGTGGGTTATGTTGCTACAATAGGGGCACGAACTTTATGGGATTAATCATTTATTATTTGATGGCATTTAAGGCCTATACTGTTAGGTAATGCCATGGTTTAGCCATTGTTGACTCTGGTAGAATTGCTGTGAAACTGAAATTGGATAGGCCACGACACTAAGGAGAAATCATATGCCACAGCTCTGATAGAGCAACATGTTAATAAACTGATTTCAGTTTACATAACCATGCATGTAGACCAGTAACTCATCTATTCATCATCAGAGACATGTTTTGCAGCCGATGGGAAGCAAGAAAGAAACACATTGGATAAGAGCACTGGTACTCAATGGGTTGTTCATCAAACCTTCGTCCCAGGACTAAAAGATCATTGCAAAGGAAGACTGTAAGAGACAGAGATGATGGATGACTCTAAAGAAACAGTCTCATCCCGACACCATAGGACTGATCCTCATACGAACTCACATAGAACTCACTGTGGTAACAAGCATGGGGCTTGATCATTTCAAGCCAGTGGGACTCTCTGCAGAGAAGGAGAAGTGGACAGGTGCTCCCATTACCAGCTAAGAATCTATCTGCAACTGGTACTCATTTACAATGGGCAATTAGTCTTCTTCAGTGGAGTCTCACTTTTTCTATTAACCTCACTAGAAGGTAGGTTCTATGCCCAAGAAGTGGACACAAAAAAAACCCATCCAGACAAAATGGCTTATTTACAGAGTTTGTCTCATATAGCTTTATTTAGATAATTTTTCCTTATTAGTCTTTTCATGTATATTTGGTTTCAAATTTTGTGTTCTTTTGAGTTTGTGTATGTGTGTATATGTGAGTGCGTGTGTGTGTGTGTGCGCGTGTGTGTGACAAGAGAGACAGGATTAATAGTAACAGAGAGAGAAAAAGGGACAGAAAGTGATCCTTGTTTTACATTTTGTGTGTGTTTATTTAAAGTGTGAGAAAAATAAAGTGTAAGAAGTTGGGTTATTAGTGAAGGAATGAGGATCTAGGTGGTGTTGGGGAGAAGAAAAGTATGATTAGAATATATTGTTTATAAGATATTTTTGAATCAACAAAACTCATTTAAATTACATAAAGTGAGTTACTGTCTCTTCTGCTGCCTGTGGATTCAAATACAGGACTCTCAGCTACTTCTCTAGCCCCATGTCTGCCTGCATGCCACCATGTTTCTCACAATAATGATAATGGACTAAACCTCTGAATTTGATTCTAAATTAAATAAATAAATAAATAAATAAATAATCAGCATTCTCAGTATGTTATTTGAAATATATGAATTACTTTCAAGTTAAAAGAAAAATTCAGTGCGGGCCTTGGGCACAAACTCCTCAGCCAGTCCCACTGCACCCAGAGGAAGCGTCACTCCCAAGTCATCTAACAGGCATAGGATCATAGGATCAGAGATGAGGAGGACACATCTGTACCAACACTGGGGGTAACTGGGACCAGTGAGATCCAGGAAACGACCAGTGGCACAGGTTCCTTCCAATCTGGGCTAGTTCCATGAGCACATCTCTGGCTCCTCAAACTCCTCAGCCAGGCCCACAATACCAAGAGGAAGCTCCACTCCCAGAATCTCTAACAGGCTAGAAATCACAGGATCACAGCATCACAGGATTCCAGGAGATTTGCCACACCAGGATCTCAGGGTCCAAAAGGCAGCTTGACTACCAGGAGCTCTGACATACCCAGAATCTCATATTCACAAGATCCCAGAATCACAGGATCCCAGAGACAACAGGTCTCTGAGGAGTTATGACACAACCAGGATCACAGGAAGGGCAAGCTCCAGTCAGATATAGAGAGGGCAGGTAGCAGTAGAGATAACAAGATAACAGGAGGCAAGCATAAGAACACAAGCAGCAGAAACTAAGGTTACTTGGCTTCATCAGAACCCAATACACCCAGCATAGCAAGTTCTGGATACACCATCAAACCTGAAAAGGAAGATTCAGATCTAAAATCACTTCTCATGATTATGATTGAGGACATCAAGAAGGACATAAATAACTCTCTTAAAGAAATACAGGAGAACACAGGGAACCGGGTAGAAGCCCTTTAAGCGGAAACACAAAAATCCCTTAAAGAATTACAGGAAAACACAATCAAACAGGCCAAGGAATTGAACAAAACTACCCAGGATCTAAAATATGGAAATAGAAACAATAAAGAAATCACAAAGGGAAACAAGCTGGGAGTTAGACATCCTAGGAAAGAGAACAAGAGTCATAGATGCAAGCATCACAAACAGAGTCCAAGAAATAGAAGAGAGAATCTCAGTTGCAGAATATACCATTGGAAACATTGACACAACAGTCAAAGAAAATGCAAAAAACAAAAAGCTCCTAATCCAAAACATCCAGAAAATCCAGGACACACTGAGAAGACCAAACCTAAGGATAATAGATATAGAAGAGAGCGAAGATTCCCAACTTAAAGGACCAGTAAATATCTTCAACAAAATTATAGAAGAAAACTTCCATAACTTAAAGAAAGAGATGCCTTTGAACATACAAGAAGTCTATAGAAATCCAAATAGACTGTATCAGAAAAGAAATTCCTTCTATCACATAATAATCAAAACATCAAATGCGGTAAACAAAGAAAGAAAATTGAAAACAGTAAGGGAAAAATATCAAGTAACCTATAAAGGTAGACCTATCAGAATTACACCAGACTTCTCACCAGAGACTATGAAATCTAGAAGATTCGGGGCATATGTCACACAGACCCTAAGGCAACACAGATGCCAGCCCAGGCTACTATAACCAGCAAAACTCTCAATCACCATGTAAGGGGAAAACAAGATATTCCATGACAAAACTAAATTTACACAATATATTTCCACAAATCCAGCCCTTTAAAGGATAATAGATGGAAAACACTAACACAAGGATGGAAACTACAGACTAGAAAAAGGAAGAAAGTAATCTGTCAACAAACCCAAAAGAAGATAGCCACACAAATATATCACCTCTAACAACAAATATAACAGGAAGTAACAATCACTTTTCATTAATATCTACCAACATCTATGGACTCAATTCTCCAAAAAAAAGCTATAGACTAACAGACTGAATACGTAAACAGGACACAGCATTTTGTTGCATACAAGAAACGTATCTCAGTGACAAAGACAGACACTACCTCAGAGTAAAAGGTTGGAAAACAATTTTCCAAGCAAATGGTCCCAAGAAACAAGGTGGGGTAACCATTCTAATATAGAATAATATCAACTTCCATCCAAAAGTTGTCTTCTGACCTACTCCTACCAAAGCAATTGTGTTTTACTTGCTGAGTGGCATTCCTTTTATGACTTTGCTTTAAGAAAGAGTTATCTGGGGCTGGAAAGATGGCTCAGAGGTTAAGAGCACTGACTGCTCTTCCAGACATCCTCAGTTCAATACCCAGCAACCACAGGGTAGCTCACAGCCACCTATAATGAGATAAAATGCCTTCTTCGGGTGTGTCTGAAGACAGCGACAGTGTACTCAAATAAATAAAAAAATAAATCTTTATGAAAAGAGAAAGAATTATCTAACTAGAATGCATAATGATAGTGTGTCTGGCTTATATCTTTCTTTGGATCCTTCAAGTCCTCACTTCTTACTTCAGTAGCATCTCTTCTGACAGAATGTTTCCTTACCATATATCTACTAATCAAGATGGTACAAATCTTTTGACTCTCTTTCTTTCTTACACTCTACAGGAAGCTTAACTTATCTTATCCTTGTACATGTCCAGTAAATACACGTAGCTCTATCTTTCTTGATCTTGGACATGCCCCCATACTTCCCACTGCACCCAACACAATAGAATTGCTCAATCAATATTTGTAGAACCTGGAAAACAAAACAAAACATAAATTAAACAAACTGAGTAAGGGCAACAAATCCTGTGTACTTCTTACTTTTCTATCAATTAGAACATAATGGAAAGACAAACCATGCTTGTTTATTTCTGGCATGTACATGTACAACCTGGATGGAAAGTTTATAGTAATTTCCGGTCAGTTGCCTACTGTTGTAGGCCATCTCTTATGATTTCTGTCTTCCTGAGCTGACAATAATCAGGTAAGAATCTATGGAGAACTTTAAATGTTTCACTGCTCAGACATTTTCTCAGATACACAGAGTCTTCTTGGGGCAAGGTTCCTTTCCACACATAATCAAGTATAGCCAGAGCCAGACAAGTCTCTGTCACTAACAGCAAAGATGAGATATCGGTTTCCATCACTTTATTGCTCCTTGTCCTTCATGACATCATCAGGAGAGGAGCAGATGTCACCAGCCAGATGAAGAGGAAGCAGCAGGCCAGAACTTAAGGAGGGGTAACTACCAAACCATTTGGCAGTACGTAAGATTGATATAGACTGATTAACTTAAGCTGTAATACTATTTGTGATCAAGAGTAAGATAAGGCTTAAAGCTAAATGCACAAATTGATATAAAAAATATCTACAAAAATACTGTTGAGTTCATTTTGTGTTGATCTTGTATTGCTGGACATGTGTCCACCAATAAGTGTGATGAATAATCCCAATGATGCTCCATTGGAGAAAGCTAATTTTTCCATTGTATATGAGGGTCAATTTCAGAAACTTCTTGGTTAAGGGAGAGAACCTGTGGCCATGTCCTTCTCTCAATACTGGGTCTTCATTTGGATGGAGTCTGTGCATACCCTGTGCACACTTCAGCGTGACTGTAGATTCATATGTGCATGGGTCCTGTTATGTTTGGAAGGCAGTTTCACTGGAGTCATTCTACTCCTTTAGCTCTTATGATCTATTGAAAGTTTAAATTCTTTCTCAGAAATGAGGTCTAATTATGGAATTATTATGAAACTTAGTGCAACTGCAATCCGTCATACTTTTGTGGTAACTATGAGCACTCTGTGACCATTAACACATGGTGAGTTATTTTATGACTGGCACTCAAACATTTAATTAATAACTTGTGTCTTCTGGGAACCACATTGTCTACGTCTGATCAAATATACTTCTGTGAAAACAAAACACAAAGCTCTTTCCAGTGCTTTCTACTCGGGTTCTGCAAACAAGTATCTCACATAACCTTAGAGCATGACCAGACCCAGATCACTGAGACAATACTAATAAGTAAACTGCAAGTATTATCTGCATATCACAAGTTTTTCAAAGACTTTCCCCGAATTTATTTATTTATTTTTTGATAATTTATTTACATTTCAAATGTTTCCTCCTTTCCAGATCTCCCCTTTGGAACCTCCCAATTCCCTCCCATCCCCCTGCCTCTATGCCCCCACCCACCCAGCCACCCACTCTTGTCTTCCCTCCTTGGCATTCTCCTATACTTGGGCATCTACCACCCTCAGGCCCAAGGGCCTCTCCTCCCCCTGATGGCTAACAAGACCCCCCCTGCCACTATGTGGACAGCACCATGGGGCACTCCATGTGTATTCTTTGGTTGTTGATTCAGACTCCGGGGGTATCCAGGGTTCAGGCCAGTTTCCACTGTTGGGGCTGCAAACTCCCTCAGCTCCTTCGGTCCCTTCTCCAAGTCCTCCATCTGGGACCTCACACTCAGCCCTACGGTTGCTGTGAAGTGACTCTTGGGTATTTTGAACTTTTGGGCTAATAACCACTTATCAGTGAGTACACACCATGTCCATTCTTTTGTGACTGTGTTACCTTGATCAGGACGTTATTTTCAAGTTCCATCCATTTACCTAAGAATTTCATGAAGTCATTGTTTTTAATAGCTGAGTAGCATTCCATTGTGTAAATGTACCACATTTTCTGTATCCATTCCTGTGTGGAGGGACATCTGGTTTCTAGTTTCTGGCTTTCATAAGCATGGCTGCTATGAACATAGCGGAACATGTGTCTTTATTACATGTTGGAGCATCTTCTGGGTATATGCCCAGGAGGGGAATAGCTGCGTCCTCTGGTTGTATTCTGTTCATTTTTCTGAGTGTTTGCCAAACTGATTTCCAAAGAGATTGTATCAACCTGCATTCACACCAGCAATGGAGGAGTGTTCCTCTTTGTCCACATCCTCACCAACATCTTCTGTCACCTGAGTTTTTGATCTTAGCCATTCTGACTGGTGTGAGGTAGAATCTTAGGGTTGTTTTGATTTTAATTTCCCTGATGACTAAGGATGTTGAACATTTCCTTAGGTGCTTCTCAGCCATTTGAGATTCCTCAGTTGAGAATTCTCTGTTTAGCTCTCTTCCCCATTTTTTGATAGGGTTATTAGAATCTCTGGAATCTAGCTTCTTGATCTCTTTGTATATGCTGGATATTAGCCCTCTATTGGATGTAGGATTGTTAAAGATATTTTCCCAATCTGCAGGGTTGCCTTTTTTTCCTGTTTACAGGGTCCTTTGACTTCCAGAAGCTTTGTAATTTCTTGAGGTCCCATTTGTTGATTCTTAATCTTAGAGTACAAGCCATTGGTGTTCTGTTCAGGAACTTTTCCCCTGTGCCTATGTGTTCGAGACTTTTCCACATTTTCTCTTCTATTAGATTCAATGTATCTGGTTTTATGTGAAGGTCCTTGATCCACTTGGACTTGGGCTTTGTACAGGGACATAGGAATGGATCAATTTGCAGTCTTCTACATGTAGGTCGCAAGTTGAACGAGCACCATTTGTTGAAGATGCTGTCTTTTTTCCACTGGATGGGTTTAGCTCCTTTGTCAAAGATCAAGTGACCATAAGTGTATGGGTTCATTTCTGGGTCTTCAATTTAATTCCACTGATCTACCTGCCTCAATTCCATGTAGTTTTTATCACTACTGCTCTGTAGTACAGTTTCATGACAGGGAGGCTGATTCCCCCAGAAGTCCTTTTATTTTTGAGAATAGTTTTTGCTATCTTGGGTTTTTGGTTATTCCAAATGAATTTGAGAATTGCTCTTTCTATGTCTATTAAGAATTGAGTTGGAATTTTGTTGGGGATTGCTTTGAATCTGTAGATTGCTTTCGGCAGGATGGCCATTTTAAGTATATTAATCCTGCCAATCCATGAGCATGGGAGATCTTTCCATTTTCTGATGTCTTCTTCAGTTTCTTTTTTCAGAGACTTGAAGTTGTTGTCATACAGCAATTTTAGTTGTTTGGTTCGAGTCACAACAAGATACTTTATATTGATTGTGACAGTTGTGAAGGGTGTCATTTCCCTAATTTCTTTCTCAGCCTTTTTATCCTTCGAGTGTAGGAAGGCTACTGATTTGCTTGAGTTAATTTTGTATCCATTCACTTTGCTGAAAGTGTTTATCAGCTGTAGCAGTTTTCTGATGGAGTTTTTCGGATCAAAGTATACCATCATATCATCTGCAAATAGTGATATTTTGATTTCTTCCTTTCCAATTTGTATCCCTTTGTCTTCCTTTTGTTTTCTAATTGCTTTAGCCAGAACTTCAAGTAGGGAGAGAGAGGGCAGCCTTGTCTAGTTCCTGATTTTAGTGGGATTGCTTCGAGTTTCTCTCCATTTAGTTTGATGTTGGCCACTGGTTTACTGCATATTGCTTTTACTATATTTAGTTATGCTCCTTGAAATACTGATCTTTCCAAGTCTTTTGTCATGAAGGGAGGTTGAATTTTGTCAAATGCTTTATCAGCATCTAATGAAATGACCATGTGGTTTTTTTCTTTGAGTTTGTTTATGTAGTGGATTACATTGATGGATTTCCGGGTACTGAACCATCCCTGCATCCCTGGGATGAAACCTACTTGATCATGGTGAATGATCATTTTGATGTGTTCTTGGATTCAGTTTGCAAGAATTTTATTGAGTATTTTTGCATCGGTATTCATAAGGGAAATTGTTCTGAAGTTTACTTTTATTGTTGGGTCTTTGTGGGGTTTTGGTATCAGTGTACCTGTGGCCTCATAGAATGAATTGTGTAATGTTCCTTCTGTTTCTATTTTGTTGAATAGATGGAAGAGTATTGAGATTAGGTCTTCTTTGAAGGTGTAATCCAATTCTGCACTGAACCCATCTCGTCCTGCGCTTTTTTTGGTTGGGAGACTTTTAATGACTGCTTCTGTGTCTGTCTAGATACTTATCCATTTTATCTAGATTTTCCAATTTTGTTGCATATAGGTTTTTGTAGTAGGAACTGATGATTTTTTGAATTTTTTTCAGTATCTGTTGTTATATCTCCCTTTTCGTTTCTAATTTTGTTAGTTTGCATACTGTCTCTGTTCCTTCTGGTTAGTCTTGCTAAGGGTTTATTTTCTCAAAGAACCAGCTCCTGGTTTTGTTGTTTCTTTGTATAGTTCTTTTAGTTTTTACTTGGTTGATTTCTTCCCTTAATTTGATTATTTCGTGCCTTCTACTCTTGTTGGGTGTATAAGCTTCCTTTTCTTCTAGAGCTTCCAGGTGTGCTGTTAAGCTGCTAGTATATGCTCTCTCCATTTTCCTTTTGGAGTCATTCAGTGCTATGAGTTTTCCTCTTAATACTGCTTCATGGATACCATAGGTTTCGGTATGTTGTATTTTCATTTTCATTAAATTCAAGGAAGTCTTTAATTTCTTTCTTTCTTTCTTCTTTGACCAAGTTATCATTGAGTAGAGCGTTGTTCAGCTTGCATGTGTATGTGGGCTTTCTGTTGTTTTTGTTGCCATTGAAGACCATCCTTTTTCCATAGTGATCTGATAGGAGGCATGGGATTATTTCAATCTTCTTATATCTGTTGTGATTTGTTTTGTGACCAACTACATGATCAAGTTTGGACAAGTTACCATGAGATGCTGAGAACGTATATTCTTTAGATTTAGGATGAAATTTTCTATAGATATCTGTTCAATCTATTTGGTTCATAACATCTGTTAGTTTCACTGTGTTTCTGTTTAGTGTGTGTTTCCAGGTTCTGTCCATTGTTGATAGTGGGATGTTGAAGTCTCCTACTATTATTGTGTGAGGTGCAATTTGTGTTTTGAGCTTTAGTAAAGTTTCTTTTATGAATGTGGGAGCCCTTGAATTCCGGGCATAGATGTTCAGAATTGGGAGTTCTTCTCATTAGATTTTTTTCTTTGATGAGTATGAAGTGTCCTTCCTTATCTTTTTTGATGACTTTTGGTTGAAAGTCAATTTTATCTGATATTATAATGGCTACTCCAGCCTGTTTCTTGGGGCCATTTGCCTGGAAAATTGTTTTCCAGCCCTTTACTCTGAGGTAGTGTTTGTCTTTAACACGTAGGTACATCTCCTGCATTCAGCAAAATTCTGTGTCCTGTTTATGGATCCAGTGTGTCAGTTTATGTCTTTTTACTTATGAATTGAGTCCATTGATGGTAAGATTTATCAAGAAATAGTAATTGTTGCTTCCTGTTATTTTGGATGTTGATTTTATGTTTGTGTGTCTATCTTTTTTAGAGTTTGTTGAAAATTTACTTTCTTGCTTTTTCTTGGGTGTACTTTTCCTCCATGAGTTGGCATTTTCCATATGTTATTCTTTGTAGGGCTTGGTTTGTGGTAACATATTGTGTAAATTTGGATTTGTCATAGGATATTTTGGTTTCCCCACCTATGATTATTGAGATTTTTCCTGGGTATAGCAGCCTGGGCTGGCATTTGTTTTCTTTTAGAGTCTGTATGAGATCTGCCTGGGATCTTCTAGCTTTCATAGTCTGTGGTGAACAGTCTGGCGTGATTCTGATAGGTCTTTCTTTATACGTTACTTGCCCTTTTTCCCTTATTGCTTGTTATATTCTTTCCTTATTTGGAGTATTTGGTGTTTTGACTATAATGTTACGGAAGGAATTTCTTTTCTGGTCTAGTCTATTTGGAGTTCTGTATGCTTCTTGTATATTATGTTCATCTCTTTCTTTAGGTTAGGGATGTTTTCTTCTATAATTTTGTTGAAGATATTTACTGGTCCTTTAAGTTGGGAATCTTCACTCTCTTCCGTACCTATTATCCTTAGGTTCTGTCTTCTCATTGTGTCCTGGATATCCTGGATGTCTTGGGTTAGGAGATTTTTGAATTTTGTGGTCTTTTTGACTCTTGTGGCAATGTTTTCTATGATATCTTCCATACCTGAGATTCTCTCTTCAATCTCTTTTATTCTGTAGGTGATGATTGCATCTATGACTCCTGATTTCTTTCATATGTTTTCTCACTCTAGGGTTGTCTCCCTTTGTGTTTTCTTTATTGTTTCTATTTATGTTTTTAGTTCCTGGATGGTTTTGTTCATTTCCTTCAACTGTTTGATTGTGTTTTCTTGTAATCCTTTAAGGGATTTTTGTGTTTCCTCTTTAAGGGGTTCTAGTTGATTACCTGTGTTCTCTCGTATTTCTTTAAGGGAGTTGTATATTTCCTTCTTAAAATCTTCTATCATCCTCTCAAGATGTGATTTTAAGTCTCAGTCTTCCTTTTCTGGTGTGTTGGGGTATCCAGGATTTGCTGTGTTGGGAGGGCTGGGTTATGATGATGCCAAGTATCCTTGGTTTCTGTTCCTTGTGTTCTTTTCCCTGCCTTCTGCCATCTGGTTATCTCTGGTGTTAGCTGGTATTACTCTCTCTGACTGTGGCTGCTCTTTTCCGTACGTCTAGGTCTCAATACTCCATTAAGACCAGTTCTCACTGAGAGGAATTTGTGTTTGGAGAGCTATGGTGCAGGGTCAGTTCTGGGGTGCAAACAGAAGCGAGAAGGATCTCATCCCCAGCTGACTCTTGTTTCCTGTGTCCTGATGGCTCTGCAAGGGTCCGTCTTCGTCCAGTGAATTTGAAAAGAAGTGGTGGTCTTGCCTGTGCCTGAAGATGTGTTGGCACTCCTGGAATACCATGTCTCTCCTGGCACTATTTGAATATGGAGCCCTATGTCATTGGATCCTCTCTCCATCTACTAAAAGAAACCAGAAGCCTGCTCCTCAGTCTCTGTCTTGGGTATTCCAGGTGGGTCCCTCTGAGCAGACAAGGTTGCCCTCACTTTTGGGAGGTCTATCTTTCTTCCTGCTCTATATGGCTATGGAGCCCTGGTGGCCTAGGCAGAGGTCTCTTGCCACAAATGGAAACCAGAAGGCTCCTTCCTCCTGGCTGTTCCTCAGTCCCTGTGTCCTCAGGATTTTGGGCGAGTCACACTGTGCAGTGTCAGTCCTCTTACCTCCTCTCACAGCTTTTCCATAATCCTGGGAGGCTAGATTTCTCCCAGCATTACCTGGCTCATAATTTATTATTTTTGATAAAAATAAATACAGCATCAGAATAGCCATAAATCCTATGATAATCTGAACATACAATTACTCCATCAACACATAGATATTCGAAAATATATGCTAGTCAACTATGGACTGTTCATTATTTCTCAACAGTTTGTCACAGAAATAAAATTGTAATTTTTGTCTCTTTTTACATCAGAATGCACTTTTCTTTATTTTCACTATCCCTGCATTTTTTAGGGAATCTATTTAATAACTTGATGAGGCAGGCTTGAAAATGAATGCAACAGTTAATAAATCAGAGGTCAAAGCTCAGATTGTGGAGGAAAAAGTAGCAAGGAGATTGAAACATTGAAAAATCATCATACAAACGTGCTTGAATTGAAGGAGATGGGCAGCCAAACAAAAACTACTACAGATGTTACCACTAACAGACAATACCGTGAAGGAGAATGAATTTCTTTGATGGAGTATATCATTGAGTAAATAATGTAAACAGACAATTACAAGGAAAAAAATCAGTAGCATGAATGATATTTCTAAGAACTCCAGGATGTGTGTAAGAAACCAAACCAAAGAATTCACATTGTCGGAGAATCAGAGGTAAAATTGAATGTAAAAGATCAACTAATTAGAGAATTTACACCACATTGACAGAAGGAAGTAGGCTTCCAAATACAGGAGGAATGTAAAACACCAAAGAGTCATTAGCAAGGAATATTGCAATCAGGATGACAAATAATAAACCAAAGCAAAACAAGACAAAAACCAAAGTAACAATTCAAAAAGAAGCATCCAAAAACACCAATTCACATTCAAAGAAAGAAATAGCAGAATTACCCTACAACCTTTGTTAGCAACCACAAAGACTGAAAAGATGTGGAATGATGAAAAATGTGAACCAAGAATGTCATATCCTGCTAAGCTATCTTTCAAATTGATGGAAAAATAAAAGTATTTCAATTTGACACAGCCCATTATGATCAAGTCGGTAGTGCAAAAGTTCTTAATGGAGTGTTTTAAAGGAAGGAAGATGAAAATTAGCTTCACTACTGATGAGCAAACTAGACAATGGAAGCAACAACCATGTCCAAGCAGCAGATCATCAAACCCTCAGTATGAATATGCAAACAAGAAAATAAATAAACAATGTTGTGTGTAGTTTTTCCCAACTCACAACTGCCTTCTCCAGTGCTGGGCCTGTGCTCAGATCTCTCCTGGTTCCCTTAGCTTAGCCCAGGATCGAATGCAACCTTCCCCCAACCTGGGACTTGGGAGCTGCTCTTCATATCCACCAGCTACCTCTTCCTCCCACCTAGTTTTGCCAAGCTGCGATCAACCAACCTGTCTTCTCTCTTTCTCCTACCCACCTTAGCTCTGTGGAAGAAAAACACCAGAGAGCTTTCCTATTTTAAAACTAGACAGATAACACAATTGCTGAACACAGAACTCTCTTGCCCTAAGCTTATCAGGTACCCTGTCTCAGCCATCTGTGTTTCTGGCTGCCCCAAGACTTTACAGGGTTGTTGTGTCTTTCTCATTCCAAAACCTCACCCTTCCTTCCTTCTGGGACCCAAAAGTCCCACCTTTCCCTTCGCTCAGCAGTTGTCTTCCACTTTCTTTATTGAACAACTCAAGAACCAGTCAGGGAACCAGATTTTAATATCAGCTCCTCCCCCTACAAATCAATCTTCTGGAAAACAGAAATTCAGCCAGCAAGTTTATAGGAAGGAGCAAACCTCTTTTTACACTAACTTTAAATGCAAATGACCCCAACCCTTCATAAAAAAAAAAAAAAAGCAAAAAAAAATATAGTTACGTTCTGTCTTCAAGAAACACAGTTATGAAAAACCTAACAAAGGTTAAACAAAAGAACATTTAGCAACTGGAAAACATAATAAAATATGTAGCTATATCAGTCAAAGAAAATTTTCAACTAAATCATTAAAAGAGATTAAAGGGGTCATTGCATAATTGTAAACAAAACAATTCATCAAAGAGATAAATAATTTTAGATCCCTAGTTGTATAAAGCAAACACTAAAAAACAAAAGTCTGCATAGATCCTAACACAATATTAATTTTGGGACTTTAATACTGATGGCTTATGTCTGTTGGGAGGTGAGAGCCTCTTCTTGGCTGTTCCCCTTCAGGAAGAACATATGTGCCCTAAAAGAAAAGAGGGTAAGGTCTGTATCAAGTGTGGAGCTGTCAGTGAAGAGTCCATCAGATTGTCAGTTTACCCATTGAAGAACAAGTTCACTCTGAAGCACAGCTCTGTCGTCATACCACTAAGAGGCAGCCTTGCATTACTATGCAGGAGACACATGAACAAGTTGCCTGTGTGCTCAGAAACAACCCCATTTGTGGATGCTCAGGAGCAGCAGGGGGAGGTGTAGATCCAGCTTTCACCAGGAGAGAAACAGTAACAGGGGCAGAGATACAACTGGAGAGTGAGGCAGTAGTAGGAGACTCTGAGGCTTCCTTTTCTAACATCACACAACTTCAGAGCCCATATGGTACATGAGATTGAGCTACTGTGACAAGACTACAAATATAGGACAGTAAAAATTCTTTGTTAAGTAATTGTGCAAATATTTTATTCATTATAAATTAATCATATTGGAATGAGAAAAACAAATTACATATGGAAATGAGGGAGTTTCTTAATTGGAAAACATGATTGTTTGTGACTTGGGAACACAGCCTTTGACGTTCCATCCACCATGTTGAAACCATATGGTTCTGCTGGGAAGGTGTGTGAGACCTGGTTCTACTCCACGTAATGCCCACAGCTCAGGGGAAGGGGGGGCTGTGTGTGTTTTCACAGCCTGACTTTCCTTACATTTTTTCATCATTCACTTTCCTGTATACTAGGCTCTAATGCATATGGTTTTCTTTATTCTTTTTTTTTTTTTGTGATTGGATGAAAATAACTCTGAAGTTAGTTAAAAGGTGACATCTCTACCATACTACTACCAATTACATATGAATATAAGGCAATATTTCTTACAACTTCTGGATGCCAAGGCCACCTTTACCTGTTCACTGCACTTGTTGCACCACCGTCTTCACTCTCTTGTCTTGTGTTTTCAGATGAGAGTCCTTCAATCTGATGTGATGTTCCAGGTGTGTGTACTGTACCTGTACTACTTTTCAGATTTTCTCTTAGTACATTATATTAGCTTGTCAAGAACCAGTGGTTCACTGTTAGACTTTTAGACTCTGGAGATACACCTGAGATTTCTAATAATTTCTGATAAGATATTCAGTTTTGTTCCCCTGCCTGGATGCCATTTGTACCTCATGAGATTAGATCATTCCGCTGGTTGCAGACTTTACAAGACATCTAAAGGGATTTCTGGTTGCTGTTCTACTCTGCATATATGGAATCCCATTACTCACTTCATCAACATATAACATGTTTTTGTTCCATGAATTGCATGAAAGTACCACCATTTTAAGTCCAAGTGGTTGAGAGTTTCCGAAGGATGGAATGGGAGTTCCAGCCTAGCATACTCATATTCAGTCTGCAGTGCTTTTCTCCTCACGTGTCCTGGTGATGAACATGGAGACACAGCAATGATTATGGCACTGATTTGAAATACATAAACACTCTAGTTGTGTTGGAAATAGGCTCTAGCTGAGTAGAGGAATTTTAAAACTGTAAAGTATATCAGTGAATTAATTTAAGTGAATGAGTTAACATGATCCAAATTTAGAAAAATATGTTCTAATATTTGAGCCCTAATAGGCAGGGTGCTTTATATATGAATTCATATAGAATCTTGTCATATTATATTTATGCATTTTAATTTTTGGGCCATCTTTTCTACATCTCTTTCTATACATGTATGGATTTGTACCCAGGATTACTTCAAGCATGTCTGAAAAATTCAGAAAAAATTACTTCACCAATTTCAGCTCATATCACAGACTTTTATGCCCCACATGGAAAAAGCATCTGAAATGTAACATCTGTCTTCCTGGTCAGATATTTTGAAGAGTCTGTTGTCTGACTTCCCAATACTCAGGAGCCAGCAGCTCTTGTGTGTCTGGCCTTCCGGCTCCTTCTTCCAAACCTGGCTACTTAGCCTCTTTGTCATCCATCTCAGGATCTTTGCCTTCTGCAGACCCTTCACTCTGCCTGATGAGGATGTACATGATGATCCTTGGGTCTCATGGAGACAGTGTCAGAAATTCTTCTATTTCCACGTACATAATTTACTCATAGATAAAAAGTCCTTTTAACACTGTCAACCCCCGGCAAAGGAACCCAAGTATTATTGTGAGTGTTATTGTACATCTTACCTTAAGGGTTCAGGGTCACAGATGGCACTCAGCATTCTGGGATTGTTTTCTCTTTCTCATGTTAGTACAACTTTGTTCTAAGATCTTATTTTATAGTTTGGACCTTAAAAATAAAAATACCTTGATATATTTATTTTTCGACATTTGAAAAGATGAAGATGTTTTACACATAAGTGGGACTTAATTGTTTTTGGAAATGATTTCTTTAATGAAATCAGTCATATACTCAAGCTTTTATTCCATATAGTCAATTATGTGCCTGCCACAAAGTGACTGTGTAAGTTGACCAAAGTTAGGCAAACCTTATTCTCTCTAAGTTCTAAACCATCAATAGTGATAAGAACAAAAAAGAATACATTGTGTCTTAACATTTACGAAGGCAGTGAAAAAATATCCAAAACTTTTGCACTGTGCCTTCCAGCATTCTCCACCCAGTGTGACTTCTTCCAAGATCATCAGCCTCTAAGGGATTTTCTCCCTGCTTAGAGTTTATGTTTTCTGCTCTTGGGTTTTAAAGTTGTTACAAATACAGGTCAGTATGAAGACAGAGGTAGTGATTGTTGAACAAATAGCAATTTCAAATATGTGGGCAGGAACTTGACACCTCATTAATGTCCATAAAATCACTCTCTTTCATGGAATTATAGTATTCATAATTGACAGGTTGAGATGGCATGTACTTTTTCACTATGCAAGAAATCTACAATTACTCTACCAATTATGTGGAAAAAATTATAGTGATTAGGCTCACACAGGTCTTTCTAACAGAGTGTCATCATGGTAGGAGTAAAATCTTCCCTTTGAGTTTCTCATCTGTCCTCCATGCAAAAACATAGGGAAAGGATTCCTAGATGAGTGAAGAGAGTCAAGACCCTTTGTACTAGAGTGGGGGTCTCTTTCAAACCTACTGCATCCCAACACCACTCACCAGAATTGTTGTGTACTGAGGAGCCTGGTCTTGTGTGTTACCTATTCTCTATGGGAAGCAGAAATGAACTCTCTTGAGGGCTCATGTGTCTCTCATCCTATACTGATACCTCTTCAGTGATAACACTTAAGTATGCAATGAGAGGCAGTACCTGGTGAGGGAATGCAAATCTGTCCTGGATCCACCTAATCTTGGGTTGAAAAGCCAAAGCTGGGCCTGTGTAGTCACTGGTGTGCAGCCATGGACAGGCTTACTTCCTCATTCCTGCTGCTGATTGTCCCTGCATGTGAGTGCCAAGGCTTCCTAAGGGGTGAACTTTTCTATCCTCCCATGTCCCAACCTTAGCTTCTCCCTTTTCTTCTTCTCCACAGATGTCCTGTCCCAGGTTACTCTGAAAGAGTCTGGCCCTGGGATATTGCCTCCCTCCCAGACCCTCAGTTTGACTTGCTCTTTCTCTGGGTTTTCACTGAGCACTACTGATATGGGTGTGGGCTGGATTCGTCAGTCCTCAGGGAACGGTCTGGAGTGGCTGGCACACATTTGGTGGAATGATAATAAGCGCTACAACCCATCCCTTAAGCACCAGCTCACAATCTCCAAAGATACCTCCAACAACCAGGTATTCCTCAAGATGACCAGTGTGGTCACTGAAGATACTGCCATATACTACTGTGCTCGCATCACACATTGACACAGCCTCAGTTTTCAGCTGTACAGTATTATTTCAGGCTGGTTCTCAGCTCTGTTCCTTCCTATTATATCATAAGAGTGTATGGCCACAGATTTCCTGCTAGCCTCTGTGGCTTCCTGTTTGTTCTTAGTTTAAGAGCTTTATATTTCTGTTATATAACGTAGGTTCCTATTGAGATGTTCATAAATGATTTTGTCTGTGTTTTGTTTTATAAAGATGAAGGATGTTTGGTGTGTACACCAGGTCATTCAGAGCTATTGTTCCACTCAGTCTTCTGTTTCAAATTCCCACAGTAGAAGATTCCAAATTATTGTAATGTTCACATTCAGTAAACAGCTGTAAGTGCTGAAGTTGGGAATTACTGGATGAATCTTCTCAAATTGAGTCATTGACCAAAGAGTGTTCATAGATACTCTCAAATAATTCAGGGTGTTCTGAAGTCTATTGGTTGCTCTCCACAAACTAATTTTAATATCATATGGTTCAAGCTGACACTTATATATCTCACTGAACACAGAGAATTTGAAGTTTTGCACAAGTAGAAACTTCATTCCTACTGATGAGTGTTCATAGTACTGGAGGTACTTTGTATGGTATCATATGAGAAAGGTAGTAATCAATCTATCTGTAAACTCTGTCAACTACAATAGTTACCTATCTGTGGGTTATGTTGGTACAATATGGGCACAAACTTTGTGGGATTAATCATTTATTCTTTGATGGCATTTAAGTCCTATAAGACTACTGTTAGGTAATGCCATGGTTTAGCCATTGTTGACTCTACTGGAATTGCTGTGAAACTGAAATTGGATAGGCCATGGCCCTAAGGAGAAATCATATGCCACAGCTCTGATAGGGCAACATGTTAATATACTGGTTTTAATTTGCATAACCATGCACTTAGACCAGTAACTCATCTATTCATCATCAGAGACATGTTTGCAGCAGATGGGAAGCAAGAAAGAACCACATTGGATAAGTGCACTGGTAGTAAATGGGTTGTTCATCAAACCTTCTGCCCAGGGCTAAAGGATCATTTCAAAGGAAGGTTGTAAGAGCCATAGATGATGGATGACTCTAAAGAAACTGTCGCATCCCGACACCATACGACTGATCCTCATTCGAACTCACATAGAACTCACTGTGGTAACAAGCATGGGGCTTTGATCATTTCAAGCCCGTGGGACTCTCTGCAGAGAAGAAGTGGACATGCGCTCCCACTACCAGCTAAGAATCTCTGTGCAACTTGTACTCGTTTATAATGGGCAATTAGTCTTCTTCAGTGGAGTCTCACTTTTTCGATTAACCCTACTAGAAGGTAGGTTCTATGCCCAGGAGGTGGACAAAAAAAAACCAAACCAGACACAATGTCTTATTTAAAGAGTGTTTGTCTCATACAGCTTTATTTAGGCATTTTTTCTTATTAGTCTTTTCATGTATATTTGGTTTCAGATTTTGTGTTCTTTTCAGTTTGTGTATGTGTGTATATGTGAATGTGTGTGTGTATGTGCGTGTGTGACAAGAGAGTCAGGATGGATAGTAACAGAGAGAGAAAAAGGGACAGCAGGTGATCCTTGATTTACATTTTTGTGTGTGTATAGTTAAAGAGTGAGAAAAATAAAGGGTATGAAGTTGGGTTATTAGTGAAGGAATGAGGATCTAGGAGGTGTTGGGGAGAAGAAAAGTATGATTTGAATATATTGTTTATAAGATATTTTGCAATCAACAAAGGTCATTTAAATTAAATAAGCTGAGTTACCGTCTCTTCTGCTGCGTGTGGATTCAAATGTAGGACTCTCAGCTACTTCTTCGGCCCCATGTCTACCTGCATGCCACCATGTTTCTCACAATAATGATAATGGACTAAACCGCTGAATTTGATTCTAAATTAAACAAAGAAACAAACAAATAAATAAATAAATAAATAACCAGCATTCTTAATATGTTTAGTTGAAATATATGAATTACTTTCAAGTTAAAAGAAAAATTAAGGGCGGGCCTTGGGCATGAACTCCTCAGCCATTCCCACTACACCCAGAGGAAGCGTCACTCCCAAGTCATCTAACATGCCTTGGATCATAGGATCAGAGGTGAGGCGGGCACATCTGTACCCACACTGCGAGTAACTGGGATCAGTAAGATCCAAGAACTGACCAGTGGCACAGGTTCATTCCAGTCTTGGCGAATTCCATGAGCACATCTCTGGCTCCTCACAACTCCTCAGCCAGGCCCACAACACCAAGAGGAAGCTCCACTCCCAGAATCTCTAACAGACTAGAAATCACAGGATCACAGCATCACAGGATACCAGGAGATTGTTCACACCAGGATCTCAGGGTCCCAGAGGCAGCTTGACTCCCAGGAGCTCTGACATACCCAGGATCTCAGGTTCACAAGATCCCAGAATCACAGGATCCCAGAGACAACAGGTCTCTGAGGAATTATGACACAACCAGGGTCACAGGAAGGGCAGGCTCCAGTCAGATATAGGGAAGGCAGGTAGCACTAGAGATAACAGGGTAACAGGAGGCAAGCATAAGATCACAAGCAACAGAAACCAAGGTTACTTGGCATCATCAGAACCCAATTCTCCCACCATAGCAAGTTCTGGATACACCATCAAACCTGAAAAGAAAGATTCAGATCTAAAATCACTTCTCATGATGATGATAGAGGACCTTAAGACAGACATAAATAACTCTCTTAAAGAAATACAGGTGAACACCTGTAAACAGCTAGAAGCCCTTCAAGAGGAAACACAAAAATCCCTTAAAGAATTATAGGAAAACACAATCAAACAGGCCAAGGAATTGAACAAAACTACCCAGGATCTAAAAAATGGATATAGGAACAATAAAGAAATCACAAAGGGAAACAACCTGGGAGTCAGAAATCCTAGGAAAGAGATCAGGAGTCATAGATGCAAGCATCACAAACAGAGTCCAAGAAATAGAAGAGAAAATCTCAGTTGCAGAATATACCATTGGAAACATTGACACAACAGTCAAAGAAAATGTAAAAAGCAAAAAGCTCCTAATCCAAAACATCCAGAAAATCCAGGACACACCGAGAAGACCAAATCTAAGGATAATAGATATAGAAGAGAGCGAAGATTCCCAACTTAAAGGGCCAGTAAATATCTTCAACAAAACATATTGAGTGGCACAATACATACGCTTGATTTCTCTTTACTTCTCAATTTGAATTTTTTGAATTGTTAGCATTTCATGAGTGCCACTCTAGTTCCTCCTCTGTCTATTGACACCTGTGTGTGAGAGTCCTAGGATTTCAAACATGAATACACTGGGTGATGCATCTGAGCTCAAGATTCATGTTGTCATTCTGTCCTTAGCTGCTCTGGCACAGGTCCAGTCTGACAAAGACAACAAAGTCCCTGATCTCTCCTGTTTACACATCATTACAAATTGGAACTGCTAGAGCTGGATCCAATCAGCTACTAGAAAAGAGTTGACTTTGAGAGGATCATTGATGATAATGTAGAAAGAACTTAAATTCAGCCTCTGAGACATCAGTTATCTTCTATATGTAAACAAGAGCCCTTTCTCTGTACAGCTGAACCCTGTCAGCACTGGAGTTGCAGGAGTACGTTACTACTCCAGCCAGAAGGGGCAACTTCAGGTTAAGCCACAATTAATCTACCTGCAGGTGAGTTGAAGACAAGCTGGGGGTGGAATGGGGCTAAGAATCCTAGTAGAGAGATGGTGTGGAAGGGACTCTGTATCCCCTTTGATGTCCTTTTTTTGAGTCTATTAACTTATGTGTACCTGTTGTGATTGAGATATAATGATTTTTTTGTTCAAACAGAACGAAGATTCTTTGTTAAACTCTTCAAAAATTTCTATTTTCTTGTTTTTCATTCATTTTTACATACTTTTGAAAAAAAATCATGCAATGTATCCAGGTCACTGAACCCATCCCCAAACTTATCACAGCTCCTTTCTTATAAACTGAACTATTTTTTCTTTTTGCAGACAGGAAAAACGGAACAAAAATCAAAGAGGGATTAAAAATATTTCAATAAAGAAGAAACACACACACACACACACTCACAAAAGAGAATCCCTAAAATAGTGCCTCTGCAAATGTAATATGTAGGCAAAAAACAAGTGTGAAAAAATGCACAAATTGATATAAAAATAAATATCTACAAAAATACTGCTGAGTTCATTTTGTGTTCACCTTCTATTGTTGGACATGTGTCCACCAGTAAGTGTGATGAATAAACCCAATGATGCTCCACTGGAGAAAGCTAATTTTTCCTTTGCACATGAGGGTCAATTTCAGAAACTTCTTGATTAAGGGTGAGAACCTGTGGCCATGTCCGTCTCTCAATACTGGGTCTTCATTTGGATGGAGTATATGTATACCTTGTGCACGCGTCAGTGTGTCTGTAGATTCATATGTGCATGGGTCCTGTTAAGTCTGGAAAGCAGTTTCATTGGAGTCATTTTACTCCATTGGCTTTTATGATCTATTCAATATTTAAATTCTTTCTCAGAAAAGAGGTCTAATTATGTTATTATTATGAAACTTAGAGCAACTGCAATCTCTCATACTGTTGTGCTAACTATGAGCACTCTGTGACCATTAACGCATAGTGAGTTATTTTATGACTGGCACTCAGACATTCAATTAATAAGTCGTGTCTTCTGGGAACCACACTGTCTCCTTTCATCAAATATACCTCTGTCAAAATAAAACACAAAGCTCTTTCCTGTGCTTTCTACTCAGGTTCTGCAAACTTGTATCTCACATAACCTTAGAGCACGACCAGAACCAGATCACTGAGACAATACTAATAACTAAAATGCAAGTATTATCTGCATATCACAAGTTTTTCATAGAATTTCCCATAATTTATTTATTTATATTTTGATACTCTATTTACATTTCAAATGTTTCCCCCTTTCCAGATCTCCACTTTGGAACCTCCGTATTCCCTCCCATCCCCCTGCCTCTATGCCCCCACGCACCCAGCCACCCAATCTTGTCTTCCCTCCTTGGCATTATCCTTTACTGGGGCATCTAACACCCTCAGGCCCAAGGGCCTGTCCTCATCCTGATGGCTAACAAGACCCCCCTCTGCCACATATGTGGGCAGCACCATGGGTCCCTCCATGTGTATTCTTTGGTTGGTGATTCAGACTCCGGGAGTATCCAGGATTCAGGCCAGTTTCCAATGTTGATCCTTCCCTGGGGCTGCAAACTCCCTCAGCTCCTTCAGTGCTTTCTCCATGTACTCCATCTGGGACCTCATGCTCAGCCATATGGTTGCTGTGAAGTTACTGTTGGGCATTTCGATCTTTTGGACTAATAACCACTTATCAGTCAGTACATACCATATCCTTTCTTCTGTAACTGTGTTACCTCCATCAGGGTGATATTTCAAGTTCCATCCATTGCCTAAGAATTTCATGAAGTCATTGTTTTTAATAGCTGAGTAGCATTCCATTGTGTAAATGTACCACATTTTCTGTATCCATTCCTCTGTGGAGGGACATCTGGGTTGTTTCTAGTTTCTGGCTATCATAATTATGCCTGCTATGAACATATTGGAACATGTGAATTTATTACATGTTGGAGCATCTTCTGGGTATATGCCCAGGATTGGAATAGTTGGGTCCTCAGGTAGTATTCTGTTCATTTTTCTGAGTGTCTGCCAAACTGATTTCCAGATAGATTGTATCAATTTGCATTCCCATCAGCAATGGAGGAGTGTTCCTCTTTCTCCACATCCTTACCAACATCTGCTGTTACCTGAGGTTTTGATCTTATCCATTCTGACTGGTGTGAGATAGAATCTCAGGGTTGTTTTGATTTGCATTTCCCTGATGACAAAGGATGTTGAACATTTCTTTAGGTTCTTCTCAGCCATTTAAGTTTCCTCAGTTCAGAATTCTCTCCTTAGATCTCTTCCCCATTGTTTTGATAGAGTTATTTGAATCTCTGGAGTCGAGCTTCTTGACTTCTTTGTATATGCTGGATATTAGCCCTCTATTGGATGTAGGATTTGTAAAGATCTTTTCCCAATCTGTAGGTTGCCGTTTTGTCCTATTTACAGTGTCCTTTGACTTACGGAAGCTTTGTAATTTCATGAGGTCCCATTTGTTGATTCTAGATCTTAGAGTACAAGCCATTGGTGTTCTGTTCAGGAACTTTTCCCCTGTGCCCTTGTGTTCGAGATTTTTCCACATTTTCTCTTCTATTAGATTCAGTGTATCTGGTTTCATGTGGAGGTCCTTGATCCACTTGGACTCTAGGTTTGTACAGGGACCTATCTATGGATCAATTTGCAGTCTCCTACATGCAGGCCCCAAGTTGAACCAGCACCATTTGTTGAAGATGTTGTCTTTTTTTCCACTGGATGGTTTTAGCTCCTTTGTCAAAGATCAAGTGACCATAAGTGTATGGGTTTATTTCTGGGTCTTCAATTTTATTCCACTGATCTACCTGCCTCAATCCCATGCAGTTTTTAACACTACTGCTCTGTAGTACAGTTTCAGGTCAGGGAGGGTGATTCCCCCAGAAGTCCTTTTATTGTTGAGAATATTTTTTGCTATCCTGAGTTTTTTGTTATTCCAAATGAATTTGAGAATTGCTCTTTCTAAGTCTATGAAGAATTGAGTTGAATTTTTATGGGGATTGCATTGAAAGTGTAGTTTGCTTTTGGCAGGATGGCATTTTAAGTATATTAATCCTGCCAATCCATGAGAATGGGAGATCTTTCCATCTTCTGAGGTCTTCTTCAATTTCTTTCTTCAGAGACTTGAAGTTCTTGTCATACAGATCTTTCACTTGTTTGGTTAGAGTCACAAAAGGATACTTCATTGTTTGTGACAGTTTTGAAGGGTGTCATTTCCCTAATTTCTTTCTCAGCCTATTTTTCCTTCGAGTGTAGGAAGGCTACTGATTTGCTTGAGTTAATTTTGTATCCATTCACTTTGCTGAAAGTGTTTATCAGCTGTAGTAGTTTTCTGGTGGAGTTTTTTGGATCAAAGTATACCATCATATTATCTGCAAATAGTGATATTTTGATTTCTTCCTTTGCAATTTGTATGCCTTTGACTTCCTTTTGTTTTCTATTTGCTTTAGCCAGAACTTCAAGTAGGGAGAGAGAGGGCAGCCTTGACTAATCCCTGATTTTAGTGGGATTGCTTCGAGTTTCTCTCCATTTAGTTTGATGTTGGCCAATGGTTTACTGTATATTGCTTTTACTATATTTACTTCGGCTTCTTGAAATCCTGATCTTTCCAAGTCTTTTATCATGAAGGGAGGTTGAATTTTGTCAAATGCTTTATTACCATCTAATGAAATGACTATGTGGTTTTTTTTCTTTTAGTTTGTTTATGTAGTGGATTACATTGATGGATTTCTGGATACTGAACCATCCCTGCATCCCTGGGATGAAGCCTACTTGATCATGGGGAATGATCATTTTGATGTGTTCTTGGATTCGGTTTGCAAGAATTTTTTTGAGTATTTTTGCATCGGTATTCATATGGGAAATTGCTCTGAAGTTTACTTTTATTATTGGGTTTTTGTGGGGTTTTGGTATGAGTGTAACTGTGGCCTCATAGAATGAATTGTGTAGTGTTCCTTCTGTTTCTATTTTGTGGAATAAATGGAAAAGTATTGAGATTAGGTCTTCTTTGAAGGTGTGATACAATTCTGCACTGAACCCATCTTGTCCTTGGCCCTTTTTGGTTGGGAGAGTTTTAATGACTGCTTCTATTTCTGTCTAGATACTTGTCCATTTTATCTAGATTTTCCAATTTTGTTGCATACAGGTTTTTGTAGTAGGATCTGATAATTTTTTGAACTTTTTCAGAATCCGTTGTTGTATCTCCCTTTTTGTTTCTAATTTTGTTAGTTTGCATAATGTCTCTGTGTCCTCTGGTTAGTCTGGCTAAGGGTTTATCTATCTTGTTGATTTTCTCAAAGAACCAGCTTCTGGTTTTGTTGATTCTTGTGTAGTTCTTTTAGTTTCTATTTGGTTGATTACAGACCTTAATTTGATTATTACCTGCCTTCTACTCCTGTTGGGTGTATAAGCTTCTTTTTGTTCTAGAGCTTTCAGGTGTGCTGTTAAGCTGCTAGTATATGCTCTCTCCAGTTTCTTTTTGGAGGCATTCAGAGCTATGAGTTTTCCTCCTAACACTGCTTTCATTGGGTACCATAGGTTTGGGTATGTTGTATTTTCATTTTCATTAAATTCAAGGAAGTCTTTAATTTCTTTCTTTATTTCTTCCTTGACCAAGTTATCATTGAGTAGAGCATTGTTCAGCTTCCATGTATATGTTGGCTTTCTGTTGTTTCTGTTGCCATTGAAGACCAGCCTTTTTCCGTAGTGATCTGATAGGAGGCATGGGATTATTTCAATCTTCTTATAACTGTTGAGATTTGTTTTGTGACCAACTATATGATCAACTTTGGACAAGTTACCATGAGGTGCTTAGGAGGTATATTCTTTAGATTTAGGATGAAATTTTCTATAGATTTCTGTTAAATCTGTTTGGTTCATAACATTTGTTAGTTTCACTTTGTTTCTGTTTAGTTTGTGTTTCCATGATCTGTCCATTGTTGATAGTGGGATGTTGAAGTCTCCCACTATTATTTTGTGAGGTGCAATGTGTGTTTTGAGCTTCAGTAAAGTTTCTTTTATGAATGTGGGAGCCCTTATATTCCGAGCATAGATGTTCAGAATTGAGAGTTCTTTTCATTAAATTTTTTTCTTTGATGAGTATGAAGTGTCCTTCCTTATCTTTTGATGATTTTGGTTGAAAGTCAATTTTATCTGATATTATATTTGCTATTCCAGCCTGTTTCTTGGGGCCATTTGCCTGGAAAATTGTTTTCCTGACCCTTACTCTGAGGTAGTGTTTGTCTTTAACACGTAGATACATCTCCTGGATTCAGCAAAATTCTGTGTCCTGTTTATGGATCTAGTCTGTCAGTTTATGTCTTTTTACTTGTGAATTGAGTCCATTGATGGTAAAATATATCAGGAAATAGTGATTGTTGCTTCCTGTTATTTTCAATGTTGATTTTATGTTTGTGTGGCTTTTTTTGAGTTTGTTGAAAGATTACTTTCTTGCTTTTTCTTGGGTGTAGTTTCCCTCCTTGAGTTGGCGTTTTCCATGTATTATTCATTGTAGTGCTGGGTTTGTGAAACATATTGTGTAAATTTGATTTTGTCATTGGATATTTTGGTTTCACCATCTATGTTTATTGAGAGTTTTGCTGGGTATAGCAGCCTGTGCTGGCATTTGTGTTCTTTTAGAGTCTGTATGAGATCTTCCCGGGATCTTCTAGCTTTCATAGTCTCTGGTGAAAAGTCTGTCATGATTCTGATAGGTCTGCCTTTATACATTACTTGCCTTTTTCCCTTATTGCTTGTAATATTCTTTACTTATTTGGAGTACATGGTGTTTTGACTATAATGTGAAGGGCGGAATTTTGTTTCTTGTCCACTCTATTTGGAGTTTTGTAGGGTTGTTGTATATTTATGTTCATCCCTTTCTTTAGGCTAGGGAAGATTTGTTCTATAATTTTGTTGAAGATATTTACTGGTCGTTTATGTTGGGAATCTTCACTCTCTTCTATATCTATTATCCTTAGTCTCTGTCTTCTCATTGTATCCTGCATATCCTGGATGTCTTTGGTTAGGAGATTTTTCCTCTTTGTGGTTTTTTTGACTGTTATGGCGATGTTTTCTATGATATCTTCCTCACCTGAGATTCTCTTTTCCATCTCTTTTATTTGGTAGGTGATGATTGCATCTATGACTTCTGATTTCTTTCCTACGTTTTCTAACTCCAGCGTTGTCTCTCTTTGTGATTTCTTTATTGTTTTTATTTCTGTTTTTAGTTCCTGGATTGTTTTGTTCATTTCCTTCTTCTATTTGATTGTGTTTTCCTGTAATCCTTTAAGCGATTTTTGTGTTTCCTCTTTAAGAGGTTCTAGTTGATTACCTGTGTTCTGTTGTATTTCTTTAAGGGAGTTATTTATTTCCTTCTTAAAATCTTCTATCATCCTCTCAAGATGTGAATTTAAGTCTGAGTCTTCCTTTTCTGGTGTGTTGGGGTATTTAGGATTTGCTGTGGTGGGATAGCTGGATCATGATGATGCCAAGTAGCGTAGGTTTCTGTTCCTTGTGTTCTTGCCCCTGCCTTCTGCCATCTGATTATTTCTGGTGTTAGCTGGTCTTACCTTCTCTGAGTGTGGCTTGCCTTTTTTGTAAGACTAGCTGTCAATACTCCTTGAAGACCAGTTCTCTCTGAGAGGAATTTGTGTTTTGAGAGCTGTGGTGCAGTGGCAGTTCTGGGGTGTAAACAGAAGCAAGAAGGATCTTATCCCCAACTGTCTCTTGTTTCCTGCATCCTGATGGCTCTGCAAGGGTCCCTCTTAGTCCAGTGAATTTGAAAAGAAGTTGTGGTCTTGCCTGTGCTTGAAGACATGTTGGCACTCCTGGGATACCAGCTCTCTCTTGGCACTATTTAAATATGGAGCCCTATGTCATAGGATCCTCTCTCCATCTACTGAAAGAAACTAGAAGCCTGCCCCTCAGTCTCTGTTTCCTGGATATTCCAGGTGGGTCGATCTGAGAAGAAAGGCTTGCAACACTCCTGGAGTGCTATCTTTCTCCTAGCTCTATTTGGCTATGGAGCCTAGGCCGAGGTCTCCTGCCACAAATGAAAACCATAAGGTTCTGCAAATGTTCTTAATGGAGTGTTTTACAGGAAGGAAGATGAAAGATAGTTTCACTTTGATGAGCAATCTAGACAACGGAAGCAACAACCATGTCCAAAGCAGCAGATCATCAAACCCTCAGAGCGAATATGCAAATAAGAAAATAAATAAACAATGTTGTGTGTAATTTTACCCAACTCATGTTTTCCTTCTCTGGTGCTGGGCCTGTGCTCAGACCTCTCCTGGTTCCATTAGCTCAACCCAGGATCGAATGAAACCATCCCCCAACCTGGGACTTGGGAGCTGCTCTTCATACTCCACCATCTACCTCTTCCTCCCAGTTAGTTATGCCATGCTGAGATCAATCAAACTGTCTTCTCTCTTTCTCCTGCCCACCTTAGCTCTGGGGAAGAAAAACACTAGAGAGCTTTCTTATTTTAAAACTAGACAGATAACACAATTGCTGAACACAGAACTCTCTTGCCATAAGCTTATCAGGTACCTGAATCAGCCATCTGTGTTTCTGGCTTCCCCAAGTCCTTACACTGTAGTTGTGTCTTTCTCATTCTAAAGCCTCACCTTTCCTTCCTTCTGGGACCCAAAAGTCCCACCTTTCCCTTCGCCCAGCAATTGTCTTCCACTTTCTTTATTGACCAACTCAAGCACCAGTCAGGGAAACCAATTTTAACATCAGCTCCTCCCCCTATAAGATAATCTTCTGGAAAACAGATAATCACCTAGCAAACTTATAGGAAATAGCAAACCTCTTTTTATACTAACATTAAATGTAAATGGCCTCAATGCTTCATCAAAAAAATAAAACAAATAAACTAGGTTTTAAAAAAGAATGTTATATTCTGTCTTTAGGAAACACAGTTATGAAAAACCTATCAAAGGATAAACAAAAGAACATTAAGGAACTGGAAAACATAATAAAATATATAGTTATATCAGTCAATGAAAATTTTCAACTAAAATTATTAAGAGAGATAAAAGGGGTCATTGCATAATGGTAAACAAAACAATTCATCAAAGAAATATAATAATTTTAAATATTTGCATAATTTTAGATCTCTAGTTTTATAAAGCAAACACTAATACACAAAAGTCTGCAAAGATCGTAACACAATATTAATTTTGGAACTTTAATGCTGATGGCTCATGTCTGTTGGGAGGTGAGATCCTCCTCTTGGCTGTTCACCTTCAGGAAGAACATATGTACCCTGAAAGAAAAGAGGATAAGGTCTGTATCAAGTGTGGAGCTGTCAGTGAAGAGTCCATCAGAATGTCAGTTTACCCATTCAAGAACTAGTTCACTCTGAAGCACAGCTCTGTCTTCATGCCTCTAAGAGGCAGCCTTGCATTACTGTGCAGGAGACACAGAGAACAGGTTCCCTGTGTGCTCAAAATCAACCGTATTTGTGGATGGTGAGGACCAGCAGGAGGTGGTGTAGGTTCAGATTTCACCAGGAGAGAAACAGTAACAGGTGCAGAGAAACATCTGGAGAGTGAGGAAGTTGTAGGAGCCTCTGAGGCTTCCCTTTCTAATATCACACAACTTCAGAGACCATAGGGTACATAGGATGGAGCTACTGTGATAAGACTACGAATTGTGGACAGTAAAAGTTCTTTGTTAAGTAATTATGCAAATATGTTTTCATCATAAATTAATCTTATTGGAAAGACAAAAACAAATTACATATGCAAATGAGGGAGTTTCTTAATTGGAAAACATGATTGTGTGTGACTTGGAACACAGTCTTTGATGTTCCATCCACCATGTTGAAACCATGCGGCTCTGCTGGGAAAGTGTGTGAGACCTGGTGCCACTGCCATGTGATGCCCACAGCTCAGGGGAGGCGGTGGCTATGTGTGTTTTCAGAGCCTGACTTTCTTTACATTTTTTCATCACTCACTTTTCTGAATACTAGGCTCTAATACATGTGGTTTTTATTCATTTATTTATTTTTTTAATTGGGGGAAAATGACTCTGAAGTGAGTGAAAAGGTGACATCTCTACCATACTACTACCAATTACATATGAATATAAGGCAATATTTCTTACAACATCTGGATGCCAAAGCCACCTTTACCTGTTAACTGCACTTGTTGCACCAGCTTCTTTACTCTCATGTTTTGTGTTTTCAGATGAGAGTCCTTCATCTGATGTGATGTTCCAGGTGTGTGTACTGTACCTGTCCTTCTTTTCAGATTTACTCTTAGTACATTATGTTAGCTTGTCAAGAACCAGTTGTCCACTGTTAGAATTTTAGACTCTGGAGATACACCTGAGATTTCTAATAATTTCTGATAAGAGATTCAGTTTTGTTCCCCTGCCTGGATGCCATTTGTACCTCATGAGATTAGATCATTCCGCTGGTAGCAGACATTACAAGACATCTAAAGGGATTTCTGGTTGCTGTTCTACTCTGCATATCTGGAATCCCATTACTCACTTCATCAGCATATAACATTTTCTTCTCCCATGAATTGCATGAAAGTACCATCATTTTCAGTCCAAGTGGTTGAGAGTTTCCGAAGGATGGAATGGTAGTTCCAGCCTAGCATACTCATGTTCAGTCTGCAGTGCTTTGGTCCGCACAAGTCCTGGTGATGAACATGGAGACACAGCAATGATTATGGCACTGATTTGAAATACATAAACACTCTAGTTGTGTTGGAAATAGACTCTCTAGCTGAGTACAGGAATTTTAAAAGCTGTAAAGTATATCAGTGAGTAATCTAAGTGAATGAGTTAACATGATCCAAATTTAGAAAAATATGTTCTACTGTTTGATCCCTAATAGGCAGGGTGCTTTATATATGAATTCATATAGAATCATGTCATATTATATTTATGCATTTTAATTTTTGGGCCATCTTGTCTACATCTCTTTCTAGACATGTATGGATTTGTACCCAGGATTACTTCAAGCATGTCTGAAAAATTCAGAAATAATTTCTTCATCAATTTCAGCTCATATCACAGACTTTTATGCCCTACATGGAAAAAGCATCTGAAATGTAACATCAGTCTTCCTGGTCAGATATTTTGAAGAGTCTGTTGTCTGACTTCCCAATACTCGGGAGCCAACAGCTCTTTTGTGTCTGGCCCTCTGGCTCCTTCTTCCAAACCTGGCTACTTAGCCTCTGTGTCATCCATCTCAGGATCTTTGCCTTCTGTAGACCCTTCACTCTGCCTGATGAGGATGTACATGATGATCCTTGAGTCTCATCGAGACAGTGTCAGAAATTCTTCTATTTCCAGGTACATAATTTACTCA
>JADRCH010003773.1:0-16598 GCA_019843965.1 Rhynchomys soricoides
CAGGATTATACATCTTTAAAGTTCCAACAAAGGTGTAGAACTCAGTGGGCACTTAAGTGTGTACAAAGTCTACATGTATGTTCATTTTGTATAATCACTATGGTCATCCTATAAATGTGAGTATATTCAGAATCATATGACTTACAGAAGTAATGAGATAAAATGAGGCAGTGTAAATAATTTGGCATTTCAAACCATGAAGAAATACTCAGAAGAAATTAACTCATAACCCATAATTTTCCAACTCTGACCTGAAAAAGACTGAGGAAAATATTTCTATTGATTACAATGATAAGATAAATATTAGTTTCTCAATCATTTTATTCTGCGTACAAGCACAGAATTTGGTCACACTTGAATATTTTTGTAATTATATTTTATACCTAATATTTTACCATTTGAATTTTAGGTCCCATGGCCCCTCTTATGGGGACATTTTACAAAGTGCCTAATTTATGTATTTTGTTGGCAGATTAAATCATTTTTATATTACATTTTATATTATTTTAAACAAAGAAAATTAATCAATTAATATCAGATTAGCATAAAGATGTGTGCAAGAATGTAAATTAGTGTATGATGTAGATAAGATAAAATAGTGTATATTTTTTCACTTATAAAGATAAAATAGGTAGAGTGATAATTATGATCATTACTTATTTTTATTGAAAATTGATATTTTTCTCATACAAGATACCTCAACTATAGTTTCCTCTAAGCTCACTTCACTTCCCCTCTCTACCTGAACTATTCCCCCTCTGCTTACATTCAGAAAAGACGAGGTTTCTAAGAAACAAAAAACAAGCACAAGAAAACAAGATACAATAAAACAAGGCAAATGCTCTTGGACATAGACTGGACAATGCAAGCCAATAGGCAGGAAAGTGTCCTAAGAACAGGCTAAAGATCTAGAGACACACTTCCACCTATCGTTCGGAGTCTCACAAAAACCTCAAGCTAACAACAGTAATATATATGGAGAACCTGGTGAAAACCCATGCAGACCTGATCCTTTCTTCTTTACCCTCTGTGAGCCCATGTGATCCTTGCTTAGTAGAATCAGTGGGTCATATTCTGCTAGAGTTATTTATTCCCTTTGATTCTTACAATATTTCCTGTTCCTCTTCTTTCGGGTTGCCAGTAGAGACTAAGGTGCGGAACCCAGTAGAGATCTATAATTTAGACTCTCTCTCCACATAATGCATGGCTGTGCGTTTCTGTACCTAATCCTACTTGCTGCAGAGCAGCCTCTCTAATGGTGACTGACAAGAAATCAATCTATGAGTATAGCAGAATATTATTAGTAATCATTTCATTTTTTGGTTAGCCAAGCCCACAAGTTCTGGGCCAAACTTGTTCCAGCATATCTTCCAGGCAGGACATATTGTAGGTTGAAAGTTATGTAACTGGGTTTGTGTCTAGATTTTTCTTTCTGTAGCATGAAAAGTACCAAAGAGACTGAAAGGTAAAGGTAAAAGCTTCATGAAGGCTCTAGCTTAACTTTTATAGTTTGAGAGAGCCATGTAGAAGTTGTTGTACACTGCAATAGGATCAAGCTGTCAGTATTCAGGGAGCAACTCTCTGTCCTAGCATCAGCCTGGGTTGATTAGGCATCTTCATGGAAACCCCTTGTCCAAAAATCTCAACTGCAATAGGCGTCCAGACAACTTCCAAGTACCACCCCATGCCAGCAGTATTTCTGCAAACTCTCACCCTAAATCTTTGCCTCCTGAACCTTGTCACTCCTCTTCTTCCCTCCCCAGTACTACAAAATCTATTCTATTTTCCCATTACAGGAATCTCCAAACACCCCGCCCCCACCCCATATACCCTCCTCCCTGATGATTTTCTACTTAAACTCTGTGTTTGTGCATTGTAGCTTGAATGTCATTTGTTTAACAGCAAATATTCACATACATAAATGCATACCATATTTGTGTTTTTGAGTCTGGGTTACCTCACTCAGTATGACTTTACTTTTCTCTTTCTACCCATTTGCCTGAAAGTTTCATGAAATATTTTTGAACAGCATGCTAATACACTATTGTATAAATGTACCACATTTTCTTCATTCATTCTTTGATCGTGAGACATATATGTTATTCCCAGTATTTGACTAAATATGAATAAAGGTGTAATAAACACAGATGGCCAAATGTCCTTGTGGTAGAATGGGTATGCCCCAAGAATTTTTGTCTTGATTTGTTCTGTTTTTGGTATATTCTCCAGAGTACTATAACTGTGTTTTGAGTAAAGTGATTCTAAATTATTTGAGGAATGGCCATATTGATATTTACCGTGGCTATAAGAGTTTGCATTCCCACCAGCAGTGAAGTAATGTTCCCCTTGTTCCACATCTTCACCAGCAGGAGCTGTCACTTGAATTACTGATCATCCTCTTTCTGAAAGGTGTAAAGTGGAATATTAAAGTAGTTTGGATTTGTATTTCTCTGATGAGTAAAGATACTGAACATTTCTTTATGTGTTTCTCAGCTATCTGAGTTTCCATTATTGAGAATTCTCTGTTTATATATAAACCCTACTTTCTCTTTATTTTGTAATCCTTTATTTATTTATTTATTTTAAACTTCAGATTTTGTTCCCTTCACAGTTCTCGCTCAGAGTATTCCACATTCCATACCTCCTCCCAAACACCATTCCACCATGAGGATGTCCCCACACCCCAACCCCCAAAAAACCCCCCTCCAGACCTCTAAACTCCCTGGGACCTCCAGTCTCTTGAGAGTTAGGTGCATCTTTTCTGACTTAACCCAAATCTAGCAGTCCTCTGCTGTACATGTGTTTTGGGCCTCATAACAGCTGGTGTATGCTTCTTGGTTGGTGATCCAGTATCTGAGATATCTTTGGGGTTCAGGTTAATTGAGACTGCTGGTCCTCTTATAGGGTAGCCCTCCTCCTCAACATCTTCCAGCTTTCCCCTAATTCAACCACAAGGCTCTGCAGCTTTTGTCCATTGGTTGGGTGCAAATATCTGCATCAGACTCTTTCAGCTACTTGTTGGGGCTTTAGGGGGCAGTCATGATAATTCCCTTTTTTGTGACAACTCTATAGCCTCAGTGATAGTGTGAGGTCTTGGAGCCTCCCCTTGAGCTGATCCCACTTTGGGCCTGTAGCTGGATCTTCTTTTCCTCTCCATTTATATCACTGCAGTTCTTTCCGATAGGAACAATTATGGGTCAGAGTTTTGAGTGTGGGATGGCAACCCCATCCATCACTTGATGTCCTGTCTTTCTCCTGTAGGTGGGCTCTACAAGTTCCCTCTCTTAATGTAGGGCCTTTCTTCTTATTTTATTGTTTTGGATATTTATTTTATTTATATTTCAAATGTTTTCCTCTTTGGAAATCCCCTATTCCATCCCTCCTTCCCCTGCCTCTATGAGGGTGCTCCCCCACTCACCCACTCCCCTCTTCCTTCCCTAGCATTCCCCTACACTGGGACATCTAACATCCTCAGACCCAACAGTGGCCTCTCCTCCCATTGATGGTCAACAAGGCCCTCCTGTGACACATATGTGGCCAGAACAATGAGTCACTTGGTGTGTATTCTTTGGTTGGTGTCCAGTCTCCAGGGGCTCTGGGGTTCTGGTCAGTAGATACTGTTATTCCCTCCATGGGGCTGCAAACTCCTTCAGCTGCTTCAGACCCTTTTCCAATTCTTCCTCCATTCGGGAACCCATGCTCAGTCCAATGGTTGGCCTTAAGCATCTGCCATTGTATATGTCAGGCTTTGTCTGAGCCTCTTTGGAGACAGCTGATCATGTTTCCTTCAGCAAGCATTTCCCAGCATCCACAAGAACGTCTGGGTTTTCTGGCTATATATGGGATGTACCCCAGGTAGGTTAATCTATGTATGACCTTTTAAATTAAACTAGGATGTAATTAAACTAAACAGCAATTAAACATCAGTTAAACTAGGATGAAATATAAAATTTAAACAGACATAAAACCAGCAATGTGATTGAAGCAGTAATAAGATGCCCCCCCAGAAAAAAAAAAGAAGTAGAAAGAAATAAGAGAATCAGATAGATTTACTAAAATTGTACTAGACCTTTGAAGAAGCAGAACATACGGAATACCACTCAAAATAGCTGAGTAGTATTCCTGCATTTTGTAAATGAACCATATTCTGTATTCATTCTTATGTCATAGGCCATCTGGGTTATTTTCAGCTTCTGACTATCACAAACAAGGCTGCCGTGAACATAGTGGAACATGAACCCCTGAGACATGGTGGGGCATCTTTTGGGTATATTCCCAAGATTGGTATTACTGGGTCTTCAGGGAGATCTACTTCTGACTTCCTGAGGAATCTCCAGATTGATTTCCAGAGTGGTTGTACCTGTTTGCCATTCCACCAGCAATAAAGGAGTTTTCTTCTTTTTCCACATCAGAGATTTTGATCTTTGCCATTCTGGATGGTATAAGGTGAAATCTCAGGGTCATTTTGATTTGCATTTCTCTGATTACCAAGGACTTTGAACATTTCTTTAGGTGCTTCTCAGACACTGAACATTCCTCTGTTGTGAATTCTCAGTTTAGTTCTAAAATCCATTTTTTTGACTGGGTTGTTTAGCTTTTTGTTGGTTAACTTCTTGAGTTCTTTATATATTTTGGATATTAGCCCTCTATCAGATGTGGAATTACTGAAGATTTTTTCCCCAATCTGTGGCCTATTTTTCTTATTAGCTATGTATTTTGCTTTGCAGAAAGCTTTCTTGTTTTATGAGGTCTCATTTATCAATTCTTAATCTTTGAGCATATGCCGCTGTAGTTCTGTTTAAAAAATTTCTCCTGTACCAATGAGTTTAAGGCTCTTTCCAAATTTCTCTTCTATTACATTTATTGTATCTGGTTTTATGTTGAGTCCTTGATCCTCTTTGTCTTGATGTTTGTGCAAGGTAACAAATATGGGGCTATTTTCATTTTTCTACATATCAACAGTCAGTTAGACCAGTACGATTTGTTGATGATGCTTTCTTTTTTCCATTGTATATGTTTGGCTTTTTTTGTCAAAAATGTAGGGTCCATGAGCTGGTTTTATTTCTGGCTCTTCAATTATATTCCATTGATCAATGTGTTTTTCTCTGTACCAATACCATGTAGTTTTTATCACTATTGCTCTGTAGTAAAGCTTGAAGTGAGGGATGGTGATTTCGCCCAGCCATAATTTTATTTAAGTATTGTTTTTGCTATTCTGAGTTTTTTGCCTTTCCAGATGAATTTAAGAATTGCTCTTTCCATATCTTTGAAGAAACGAGTTGGGATTTTGATGGGGATTGCATTGAAAAAGTATACTACCTTTAGTAGGATGGCCATTTTCACTATATTACTTCTGCCAATCCATGATCATGGGAGATCTCTCCATTTTCTGACATCTTCTTCAGTTCCTTTCTTGAGAGCCTTGAAGTTATTGCCTTACAGGTCTTTCACTTGTAGCTTAGAGTTATCCAAAGATATTTTATATTATTTGTTGCTATTGTGAAGGGACTTGTTTCCATAATTTATTTCTCAGCCTGTTTTTCATTTGTATAAAGGAAGGTTACTGATTTATTTAAGTTAATTTTATATCCTGCTACTATGCTAAAGTGGCCGGATATAAAATTAACACACCCTATTTTTTAAATTGGTTTATATTTTTATATCTACTTTCCTGAGTTCTACATATATTTTGTATAGGAGTATTCTATTGGATGTAGAGTTAATAGAAACCTTTTCTTACTCTGTAGGGTGCTTCTTCTTCCAATTCATGGTGCCCTTTGCCTTAGAGAAGCATTTCAGTTTCATGAGGTCACATTTATTATTTGACCATAATGCCTACTCTATTGGCATTCCTCTATTCAGAATGTTATCTCCTATGTAAACAGGCATATGGCTATTCTTGTTTTCTTTTTTGTTTTGTTTGTTTGTTTGTTTGTTTATTGTTTTTTTTCCTATCCAGTTCAATGTGTATGGTTTTATTTTGAGGTCTTTGATCCATTTAGATTTGATTTTGATCTTTAAAATCTTAACAGAATAAAAAGTTTCAGTTGAACTTCAATAAGAAATTTCAATCATAATCAGTGATAAGAAGACACAAAACTAAATCTTTGTTTTATTGAAGGGTTAAAGTAAAAGTTTTATCTTTTGGACATACACACTTTTCCTAACAGTCTTTTCATTGTTCATAACAGTGTTTCATAACACTCTTTTACATCTTTGTTCCTGAGACTGTAGATGATGGGATTCATCATGGGAATCCCAATGGCATAAAATGTAGACACTATCATGTCATGCTCCAAGGCATAGCTGGAACTTGGCCTCATGTACATGAATAGGATTGTTCCATAATATATGGAAACTCCAGTGAGGTGAGAGCCACACATAGAGGATACTTTTTGCCTCCCCTCAGCAGAATGCATCTTCAAAATGGCAAACAAGATGAAACTGTAGGAGATGACGATGATCAAGATAGTGACTACTTCAATTGAGCTCACAAAGATGAAGAGCAGACGCTCATTCATTTTAGTGTAAGAGCAAGAAATAGCCAGTAGAGGAGGAATATCACAGAAAAAAAATGCTTAATTTCATTGGAGTCACAGAAAGACAGGCTAGCAGTGGCTGCTGTATGGATAGATGCATGCAAAATTCCACCAATATTGGAGGCAATGATGAGTGACATGCAGACTCTGGGTGACATGCTCACCACATATAGAAGTGGATTATATATATATATATATAGCTACATAGCGGTCATAAGCCATTGCAGCCAAGAGAAAACACTCCATGGTTCCACTGCTAACAGAAGGAAACATCTGTACTGCACATCCAAGGAATGAAATGACTTTCTTCTTTGACATAAAGTCAATTAACATTTTTGGGCTGATAATGGTAGAAAAGGAAGCATCAACAAATGATAAAACACCTAGAAAATAGTACATTGCGTTGTGGAGCTGAGGATCCCCCAATGACTACTGTAATCAGTCCTGTGTTTCCCATGAGTGAGAAAAGATAAATCATTAGAAATAGGAAAAAAAGAATAATCTGAAGTTCAGCATTGTCTATGAGGCCCCTTAAGATGAAAAGAGATATATCAGTGACATTCTCCATGCTGAAATCTCAGACAGCCATTTTAAATTCATCCAGAAGGTAACTGTTCACAGTATTGAGAAAATAGCAAAGATTCTTAGAGTTAGTAGCAAAGATTTTCGGAATCAAAGTACGACCTGCCCCCTTTCATTTATCAACTGAGGGTATAAATGCCAAAGTGCAAATACAGATTCCAGTGGAAGGTATGTGTTCATCAACTGGTAAACTCATGTTGTGCTTAAAGCCATCAGCTCTAACAGTCTAATCATCCCTGCATTCAATTTCTTAGTTTCATTTTAAATTCAATTAAAATCCAAGTTATGAATCAAAAGTAGTAGTATATGTTAAGGAGGTGGTATACTGTAGCAATCTGAAAGTGATCCTCACAATTATGAGAGTAGTCTGAAGCACGTGAGACTGTCAAAATAAATAATGAAACAAATTGAGAAGGTAATTGTTTCCTTGACATCCCAGGTAATCAAAGTTTCTATTACTAACTGTGCATAGGATCCAAGTGTAGATATCTAGGTCTTTATGTTAATTGTTAAAATTATTTCCTATAATCTTTTCTCCTATAGAATGTGAAATTGATTTCATAAGTATAAATGTTTCCTTATAAACATAAGGAAAAACATGTTGAGAGCATTGTTGTAGAAAGCTATTTTAGTTATTCAACATGCAGAAATAAGATCATACTCAGGAAAAGAACCATATACCGTACACAGCATTTTAAAATAATTTCATCTCTCTTAGATATTATTTAATATGTTGATAAAATTGATAGCTGGTGAGATGGCTCACAGAATAAAATCCTTACTGCCAAACTGAAAACCTGAGTCTAATTCCTGAAAATTAACATGCTGCCTGAAAAGAACCAAACACTTCAAGTTTTCCTCTGATCTCTACATTCATGCCTAGCCACATTCATGACGCATTCCCCTAAAACTGTAACAGAATATTTGCATTTTATATAAATGAATTGGTTAAGAAAACTGATAGACAACTGAAGAAGAAAATAGGACATGAAAATTACATGGCAATATATCAAGCCTCTTAATGCCTTGACACATTGTCCGTTATCAGTGGGAATCAATAAATTAGTTAGACTTACCAAAAGCCTGCCTCAAACTATTGGTGTCATCTATGTCAGAAGAGGCTTTTGATTTTAATTAGTAAACAAAAGAATAAAGTCCATATTAACAAGCTGTGGGACATAATTCCAGGTTGCATGAAAGAACTGTTGATATACTGACAAATATCGTGGTAGTATTTTTATAAATGTCAAAGAAATTATGATAAAATCGAATTACTTATCTCCATTCTCTCCCTCCATCCCTTCTTCCCTTCTTTCCTATCTTTCCCCTTCCTCTCATCTTCTCCTCTACTACCTTTGTTCTTCCTTATCTTGCATTTTTCTTTCTTTACCTCCCAGTTTTTCTTTCATTACTCATTGTGTTCATTTAAAACATTGCAACATCTACAGTGGAAAAATTTAAATGGGTACAAACATATGTAATTAAATGACAAATCCTATATAAGTAGTGACTTGGAGACAAGGATACATAATGTTAAATATAGAATTGATAAGAAGAACAATACTCAAATATGTTTCAATTAAATTATGAATTTCTGTGGCAAATGTAAATTAAGTGTTAAATAATTCAAACAGGGAAATTCAGTTATACTTTTATGTATTAATCTTTGTGAAAACAAAACAAAAGAAACCAAAAAATCAACATGGGATCAGTAGTAATAGGAATGACTTCAAAATTGTATATCTAACGGGAAAAAAACATACTAGTTTTTACATTATATCAAGTGCTGTCTCTCGAAATAACTTCTGGTGAATCTGTTTTCTTTTCTTGAGGAAAGTACCTCACTGATTATGCTTCAACATGGCATCCTGCTTCATCAGAAAAATAAAGCACATATCCTACTTACCACTACAAGCATAAATTATACATTTAAAAAATTCCCTTTTGGTTTTCCACATGTACTCACATTGACTTAAGCAGAGTTCTGCATAAACAAGATTTCAGTTAATAGATCAAAGTCACCAATTCAACAGGTGCTAATTCACATTTACCCTCGATATTTAATAAGAAAACTGTTAAGTACACAGTACCATATTTTATATTGAACTGTAGGTTTCCTAAGATGTTCTAAGTCTAGGCCTAAAAATGTATCCTATCTGTGGAATATCAAATACAGGTTTAATAACAGGAAAAATATGGTTCACTGAGATTGTTTACATTTCCTGACTTTGCCATTAAACTCACAGGACATTCCCCTGGGACAGAATACTTCTAATTATATTCTACTTCAGTAATCAATGTGATGTTTTATCAGTGGAAAAAATAAACAGATGGAAAATAATATAAAACCTGCAGACAAGTCATAGATCATAAAAATAAAGCAACTGTCAAAATTTATGAATTAAGAAAATATTTTAGTATGAAATACTAAATCTTAAAGTACAAGACTAAAATTTTACAACATACCTTTGATAGTGAGTCATAATTTGTTTCATGGTGCATGGTTATTGTCTAGGCTGTTTATATTGCAATAGGTCAGTGATTATGATGAGCTATAGTGACACGTAATCACAACATTCCTTGCAAAGTCACCTAGAGATGATTATAGTCATTCACAGCCTTTACATACTGCCCAATCAAAACCTTTATTTTAAGATGAACAAAAAGTAAAATCTGAGAATATCAGAGGATTATTCTTTCCAAGTAAAAGTCAAATAAAAATGCTAGTTCCCAGACTGTAATGGCACAATCTTACAATCACAGCACTTAAGAGACAGAGGCAGGAAAATCTATGTTGAGTTCAAGGCCAGCCCAGTTTTTAGAAAAATTATTATGACAGCCAAGGCTACACAGACAAACCCTGTCTTTGAAAACAAAAACAAACGTTAAAAATATTGTGTATACAAATCTATCTAATACTCCTTGAGACTTTTCCAAATTTTGATATGCCAAAGATTATGATCCTAACTTTTAGTCGACTCATCTGAAGTATTATACATTCTTGCAGACATACTTATATGCTTCTTCATACACATAAATGTATGTGCTCCCACAAAAGTGTACCATATGTTCTCAGCAAGTGTTTACCCACTAAGTCAAGTCTTCATCGCTGATTTTAGTAAATGGGAATAAAGATACTGTAGTAACTGTGTCCATGATTTATGTGAATATAAACTGTATTGGCTAGATTTATTTTTTTGGATTTTTAATTTTTAATTTTTATGTTAAGTAGACACATGCTATAATCATCTGAGAAGAGTTCTCAGTTGAGAAGATCCATCCAGAAGATCAGGCTGTAAGGAAACAATCTTGTAAGACATTTTTTTCTGACATGATGAAAGTTTGTTTATATTTTTTTGTTGATTGGCTTTTTGTTTTTTTCCTTTTCCCTAAGGTCAGTATTTTTCCTGATCATTAATTTTATTAAATTATTTTATTTATTTACATTCCAAATGTTGCCCCCTCTTCCCAATCCTCTGTCCTAGAATACTGGTCTTTTCCCAATCCCCTCTTACCTCTGAAAGGGTGCTCCCTCATCTACCATCCAGTCCATCCCCACCTCAACCCTCAGCATCTTGCTTCCCTGGGACATCAAGTCTCTACAGGATTAGGAACATCTTATGCCACTGAAGCCGGACAAGGCTGTACTCTGCTACATATGTTCCAGGAGCCATGTACCAGCCCATTAATTCTCTATGGTTGGTAGATTAGTCTCTGGGAGCTCTGAAGAATCTGGCTTAGTTGATTATGTTGTTATTCCTATGGGGTTGCAATCCTTTTTAGCTCCTTCAATCCTTCCCCTAACCTTTCATAGGTGTCCCCAACCTCAGTCAAATGGTTGGGTATAAGTATCTGCTTTTGTCTCAGTTAGCTACTGGTAGGTCATCTCAGAGTACAGCCATGCTAGGCTTGAGCACTGGATGGGCTTTCATTCAATCTCTGATCCTTTTTACAAGCATCTGCAGGGTTGGGGGTTGGAGGATAGAAGGAACCACAAGAAAATCCCAGAGGCCAGTGAAATGGGAGGCTTCCAGGATTCAATGGAGATGACCTTAGTCGACATGCCCAAGTATAAGGAGATGGAACATGAAGAGACCACTTCCAATAGTTAGACAGAGCCACCAGTGGAGTTATGGGGCCACCCACCTACATTCAAAATTTTGGCTGGTAATTGTTTCTGTCTAAAAGAAATGTAAGGCATTTCTTACATTTGTCATTGATCTGGGAGAGCCCATTTCACTTGTAGATGATAGAATACCTGGGCTCATGTTCCTGGATTCTACAAGAAATCAGGCTGACCAAGCCATGAGTAGCAAAAAAATAAGCAGCTCTGCTCCTTGGTCTCTACATCAGCTCCTCCCTCCACGTTCCAGCCAACTTTCAGTATACTTAAGTCAAATAAACCCTTTCCTCCTCAAGTTGCTTTTGGTCTTGGTGTTTTACCACAAGAGAAACAACAAATTTATCATTCATTTGTGTAAATGTTAAGCACTGCTATTTCGGAAGAAAAAGTAAAACTGTGATCAACCTGGCAAGAAACTTTTATCTTTTCTAAATCTTTATGTAATTTTGAATTTTCACAAGTCATACATTAAAATTCCTACTGTCTTACAACAACATCAGCACATTGAAGGTAGCCTGGAATGTTCATTCAATTATGCTGTGGTGTTGCTGTTACTTTAACTTGCGTTTTCCTGCCCAATGATGTCTAAAAAATATTTTCATACATTCCTTTTTTTTCTTTTTAATGTGTTAATTTGCTTGTGACAGGGTTCCTCTATGAAGGCATTATGGCTCTGAACTCTGTGTTCTCATGTTCTTATCTTCTCAAATGCTGTAGTTAATGATGGAGTCTGATGTCTAGCTTCATGTGACTCTTCTCCCCTACACCTTCTTTCTTAATGTGTCCCAGATTAGGTGGTTCCATGCATATTTAATTTATGATGCTTGTTTTGCTACTAGTCAGTTTTAAATGTTAATTCTATGTTTGGGAAATCAGTCTTTAATTAATATGTCTTTTGCTAATAGTAATTTTTCTCAGTCTATGTATTGTTTTTCGTTTAGGTGATTTGTATAAAATTCATTTTGTTACAGTAGTTTTGGATGCCATTAAGAATAGCTATGAGCTCTACATTGAGATATTCAAAGGAAATACCATTTCTGCTTGGTCAAAGAATAGAAACTAACTCTCACCCTGGTTGGAGACATGACATTTTGGATTGGTTCAAAGAATAAAACAGTGTCTGAATGTTTTTTTTCCCTCTAATCTCAAGAGGAAGGAAGACCAAAGTGTAGATGCTTCAATCCTTCTTAGAAGGAGGAACAAAATATGCATAGGAGAAAATACAGAGACAAAATGTGGAGCAGAGCAGAGACTGAAGGAAAGGCCATCCAGAGACTGCCCCACCTTGGGATCCATCCCATCTACAGTCACCGAACCCAAACACTATTGAAGATGCCAAGAAGTGCATGCTAACATGAGCCTGATATAGCTGTCTCCTGAGAGGTTCTGACAGAGCCTGACAAATACAGAGGCAGATGCTCATAGCCAACCATTGGACTGAGCACAGGGTCTTCAGTGGAGAAGTTAGGGAAAAGACTGAAGGATCTGAAAGGGTTTGCAACGTCATAGGAAGAACAACAATATGAACCAACCAGGCCTCCCAGAGCTTACACTGACTAAACCACCCACCAGAGAATACACATGGAGGGAACCATGGCTCCAGCCACATGTGTAGCAGAGGTTGGCCCTGTTGGGCATCAATGGAGGAGAGGGCCTTGGTCCTGTGAAGGCTCAATACCCCAGTGTAGGAGAATGCTGGCGGGTGGGGGGGTAAGAGTGGGTAGGTGGGGGAACAACCTCACAAAAAACATAAGGAGAGGGGATGGGGTAGGGATTTTCAGGGGGGACTAGGAAAGGGGATAACATTTTAGATATAAATAAAGAAAATATCCATTAAAAAAGGGAGAAAAAAAATAATGACTTAGTTGAACTTGAATCATCTGACCAAGTGATACAATCAGGATGGCAGATTTACTGCACTATGCTAAGGGGATCAGAAAAATGAATATTCTCATAAATGGATAATATATATGTCTAGAATCATTTCCCTCTTTGTTTTTGAAGCCACTATTATGGAACTGATAAGCCTGGCTGGCTACTTTTTTGTGTTATTACCTAAAGCATAACCACAGCACACTTTTTTTTTTTTTTTCATTTTATCACTTGTTAGTTTTAAAGCTTGATATCCCTCTTCTGTTTTGGCTTTTTTACTCTTTCTCTGATTCTATTCTTTACCACTCACCATGTATTGCTTACAAATGATGAGTCTCTCTGAAGCTTTAAGAATACTGAATTTGAGCTTCCTCAGTTCTTTATTCACAAGACTGACCCAGAAAGCGGTAGCCCAAATTTTCTCAGAATTTTTTTTTTTAAAAAAACCTATGATACATTAATATGCATAAATGGAGAAATTAGCATCCGAACTATGTAAAGGTCTCCTCAGCCTTAAAATGTACCCTTGGACTATCGATTCTCTAATATTATAATATTATAATGTCAAATTCAAAGAATTTTATACTTGGTCATACATTTCCATAATTCTCATCATAATATTTATTTTTCAGAGGATTAGAGCTTAATTATACACACATGTATATTATCAAATCCATTACCTAATTCATATACTTTTAAATCTATATTATGAATTATAAATATAATATTTTCAAATTTATACATTGAGCTAGTAATGCTTATTGATGGATTATACATTCTCTAATAAGCTATGCCTATCATATCTTTATGTCTATGTTTTTACAGGATAATTGGTAATAAATATTATATTTTAAGATGGAAACCTGAATTTTTGGATTTACTAGGTCTGTGACACAGAATTAAAGCTAGAATTATGTTTTTATTCATTAAATTTGTTTTTCAGGCACAAGCATATACTTTTTTATTGAGGGTTAATTATTTGCAATGTCTAATTTTTATTCTTATAACCATTTGTATGATTTTATAATAAAATTGCCTTTTAGAATGTTATTCACTTGCTTACTATGAGGAACACCCTGGCACATGGGTACTATTCTTCCTTAATGAGTTTCAGTGTGTTCTTCCTTGGGGAGTAGCTGAGGACCTCTGGGGTGATCAAGGGCCTAGTATAAGGAGGAAGGGAATATGTAATGTTTATACCTTGCCTCTGTTGACGGAAACTTATTTTCTAAAGATAAGAAGAAAAGCTTCCTATTGCAAATGAAATATTTATAAGATATAACATTTCAATTAAAATTGAAATGTCTGTGTACTATTATTGAAGGCTGTGTTGAGAAATGTAGCCACGCGAAGAGGTAGAATGTCCCACATGTATTGCACACACATACCTAAGTTAAGGATTTCCTTTAACACACTTGAGAAAACATAGCACAAGAAGAAGAAACTATTCAAGAATATATGTATAATTTCGAAAAACTACAAATCAGTCTTTGGTTATTTACCATTTACATATTTACTACAATTTTACCTTATTGAGGTTTTAAATAGTGTTATTTATTGTTCTACCTGGAAATTAATCAAATCAAAGACTGATTTGTGAAATATTTGAAAAAAATTGAAAATTTATTTTATACTGTTTCTAGAGAAAAAGTACTCAGATGTTATGTTATGTCTAAATGTGTTCAGAGAAAAACTGGACAAGAATTCTATCTTTGCTGTGAACTGTATAACCATATCAGGTTCTTAAACTAGACCAGTAAAACTTTTCTCCTTAATTAAACAATATTGATCATTTCTTTAGCGTGTTTTTATAAAGATTTAAAGTATACATAAGAAATGAACTTTACATGTCTTTTCCCTAACAACAGCTAATTATATAATAGTTGCCATAATGACTTTTCCCCTCTTGGACTCTGCCCTAGAAATACTGTTTTTGCTTATGTCCAGTATTTTTTTTGTTTTGTAGTTTGCCACATTTTGTCAAAATAAATCTCTAAAATCTTGATCTTTCTACCATGTGTCAAATATGTCAATCAAACACATTCACAGACACACAAGCACAGGCACAGGTAAATGCACACACACAATTAATTCTAGCTTCCTAAAATATTTGGTGGAAACTTTCATGTTTGTGTTCGGAGATCCTTAGAGAAGGTATATAAATTGCCCAGTTAATATCAACAATGCCTCTCTCCTTTGTCTCACAGTGAATTATACAGTTGCTACATTGAGTCACTTTCCAAAATAATTAGTTCTTTGAGAAGTAAAGAAATGAAACTGTTACTATATTAGAAAATGTTGCTCTGAGTATCAGTCAACATGTCCAAGAGTATTTTGTAAAGATTCCCACCCATTTACATGCATAGCTTCTATTTTCTTGTGTTTTTATTCACCTAATTCACATTCTGTTCTGGGTTTTCAAAAATTATTATATATTTCATAATTCTTTAAAGCTATAGTTTAAGTAAGTATAATTTTTAATAACAAGTAAAATCTTTATCATGTTCCTTTAATACACATGCATATTTATCTGTAATCCTATAAATACTTTTTTGATACAGTCACTCAGGGGATAGAGAGATGATTAAACCTTTAAGATTGCTTACTGGGAGGATTCAAATTCAATTTATAGCACCAATATCAGTTATTTCAGAGCCACCTATAACTCCAGCTCAAAGAGATACAATTTTGGCCACTCTGGTTATCTGTCCACATGTGGTACATGCTCATAGAGCTATATAAAATAAAAATCAAAAAAGTATATATATGTATATATATACATATATATATGTATATATATATATAATGATTTTATATATATATATATATATATATATGTTTTTAAGCATAAATTACTGTATTGCTCTATATTCCTGTATATAACACATGACTCATGCTAATTTACCATAACAGTGTAAATTAGCTTAGGATTTAAAGTTAAGAATCTTGTATCATTAGGAAAAAAATGTTTTATTTGTTCAATTATAATTCCACACTTTCAAATCTATTGATATTGTGTACTAGAAAAATCTTCAACTGAAGGCAGAACATTCTTTAGAAAAAAAAAATAATTTGCAATGGCTTTATTAACCCTCTCCTTTTCCATTTGAAGCTTCCATGACAAAAACCCCTGTGATATCCTTGTGTCCATCTTCAGAGACCTAACATAACTTAAACAGAGAACCAGAGGAGCATTCATGTTTATCTGGTCCCTATAGGGTTGTATCATTACAAGGGCTCTATGCCCATCCAATACAAGGCACTGAAAAGTTGTTAGAATTGTGTGAAATTGCTTTCATGGTGACAGGTTTTCCTTTTGGTTGGTATGTTTTCTTTCTCCCAGCAGCAGTCTCATGGGATATTCATATTTCTCTGAGGTCCATCTTTTTGAGTAGACTGATAAAAGATTGAGAAACACAAAATAACTATAAAATCCATTCTTTCTGCCTGTAGTTGCAGGAAGAACTGCATCTGGGTCTCTT
>JADRCH010003901.1:0-15432 GCA_019843965.1 Rhynchomys soricoides
AAAAAAAAAAAATAGGGAGAAAGAAAAAAGAAATTAAAAATTAAGGGTTATGGCTGGAGAGATGGCTCAGTGGTTAAGAGCATTGGCTGTTCTTTCAAAGGACCTGGGTTCATTTCCCAGCACCCACATGGTGGCTGTGGAGAGACACAGACAGACAGACAGACCGACAGACAGACAGACAGACAGACAGAGAGTGAGTTTGTTGTCTGCTCACTACTAAGGCTTGCATGTGTTTCTGGCATTACCCACCTCAGGGGTTAGCTGCTTTTCTGCTGTCCTTGATTCATTCCTCAGAAATGATAGCATTTGGTGTGTGTGAATAGTCCACCTCCTTCCTTCTCACTTCTGAAAGGGGACTGGCTGCTTTCAGGTAAGGGAAACACAAAGTTTGAAGGAGCCCCACCCTAGAGCTAATCCCCAATGCTGACAGAAGGCTGGGACTTAGAAGGCCTCGAGCCATAGACCTCACTGAAGAGTGCAGAATCCTGCAGGCTGGACTTGCAGGAGTGAAACCCCCACTGAAGTTGGTAAAACTCAGCTGGAAACAGCCACCTGGGGTGTTTAGCTGACCAGCTAGAAAGCCAGTGTACCACCTGTCTTTACTCAGGGCAGCAGCAGCAGCACCCAGAAGAGCAGAGCAGGTTGTCAGGACAGGGCGCCCCTGCCTCCCGAAGACTCCCCAGAGCCCTCTGCTGCCAAAGCTTCCAGGATGCTTTCAAACAGGAAACAAGATAGAGGAGCAAGTTTGAAGGCTGGACACCCAGACACAAAGCTGGAGCCACAGACAGTGTGACACTAGAGGGGTCTTGAACACAAAAGCCCCTGAGGACCAGTATTCAGAGATTGCTGAGGCTGGATTAACACCCAGGAATGGAATTTTGTGCTGTGGACTATCTAAGCCAAGACTTAGACATGGGGACCCTAGACATGAGATATGAAATTTCTGGGTCCCTAGTGCTGGGTTCTCAGATCTAACACCCAGCAACTTCAGGGACGAGGGCTTAGGTGTCAAGACACTGAGGTCTGGTCACACCTGCATCACCTGTCAGAGATGACATCCCTAGCACAGACAGGCAGATGCCAGGAGCAGACATGCTTGTAGTGGGCAGCCCCTCAACGTACTCTCTCTTCTCCTCACAGACCCATGCCATGGTATCACCTGCCGGCCACAGGAGACCTGCAAAGTTCAAGGTGGTCAGGGCGTATGTGTGCCCAACTATAAATCTACATGCTGGCTGTGGGGCGATCCTCACTACAACTCCTTCGATGGCTGGAGCTTTGATTTCCAGGGCACCTGCAACTACCTGCTGGCAGGGACGGTCTGTCCTGGGGCCAGTGCCGAGGGCCTGACTCCCTTCACTGTCACAACCAAGAATGAGAACCGGGGCAACCCTGCTGTGTCCTACGTGAGACTGGTCACTGTGACTACCCTCAACACCAACATTTCCATCCACAAGAATGAGATTGGCAAAGTCCGGGTATGCTCAGCATGATGGTCCTGGAACACCATGGGGGTTGGGGCCAAATGAACCCTGGTATTAAGAGCAGCAGTTAGGAGCTGGGAACTCTCTGTTTTCATGAGGATGTGAAGCCACATAGAGAAAATTACAGGAAAGGGGCACCCTTCTCCTGTGAATTAAGCACAGCCCTCTGCTAAGAGCTTAAAGTAGACCCACGATGTTTCCCTTCATATAGACCAGTGTCTCCCAACCTTCATAATAATGGGACCCTCTAACACAGTTCTTCATGTTATAGTGACCCCAAGCCATACAATTATTTTTCTTGCTGATTCATAAGTGTAATTTTGCTGCTATGAATCATAATGTGTTTACTGATGGTCTAAGGCAACCCCTGTAAAAGTCATTTGACCCCAAACCTATAAGTTGAGAACTGCTGGCATAGACATAGATTTGAGCTCAGGCTCTTTCCTGATGAGTTCAGTGACACCATGCGAGTGACTGAACGCAGTGAGCCTTGAATCTGCCCCAACAACCCAGCACTGTGGTCCCAGTTAGAGCTCAGCTCAGAGCCCAACTCTGTAAGCGAGCATCTGTCAGTGAACGGGGATAAATGAGAGGCCCAGGCTCAGAGAACATCGGAGGAACAGTGAGGAAAGGGGAGCAGGGGGGGTGAGCATAAGCCAAACATTCTGAAGATGGAATGAGAGTGTAGGTAAACAGTGACTTAGCGAGAGGGTGGAGCCAGAACAAAGAGTCAAAGCCTTCTTTCTGGTCAAGGGAGACATATAGACCAGAGATGCAGAGAGGAGAGAGACAGAGGGACAGGAAGAAAAACAGAACTTCAGGCAGGGAATGCAAGGAGGCAGAGACCAGAAAGGGACTTCTAAAGAGATGGACCTAAGAGAAGAGCGGGGCTAGGAGGGATGAGGGGTTAGAGGAGAAGGAATTTAGAAGAAACCCCAAAAAGGAGCAGAAGCGGAGGATTTGTTTCTCAGGCACTGGATTGGATGTCCACGGTGTTTGTAAAGGTACTGAGCCCAACAGTAAGGAAGAAGCCCTTTAGGAGGAGGAGGGAAGTAACCCAGACAATAAAGGAAACAGCTACACCTGCACAGCTCCCCTGACCCCTGTTGGACTCCTTCTCTCCCCAGGTGAATGGAGTTCTGATGGCCTTGCCTGTCAACTTGGCTGGTGGGCAGATTTCAGTTATAAATGGAGGCTCAAAGGCTGTGCTGGAGACTGCCTTCGGGCTTCAGGTCACCTACGACTGGAACTGGAGAGTAGAGGTCACACTGCCCAGCAGCTACCATGGTGCAGTGTGTGGTCTCTGTGGAAACATGGACAAAAACCCCCAAAATGACCAAGCCTTCCCTAACGGCACAATGGCACCCTCAATACCTACCTGGGGTGGCAGCTGGCAAGTTCCAGGGTGGGATCCTCTTTGCTGGAATGAATGTCAGGGATCCTGTCCCACATGCCCAGAGGACCGAGTGGAGGAGTATGAGGGTCCTGGCTTCTGTGGACCCCTGGCTCCTGGCTCAGGGGGTCCCTTCGCCAGCTGCCATGCCCATGTGCCTCCTGAAAGCTTCTTCAAGGGCTGTGTGCTGGATGTCTGCATGGGTGGTGGCAACAAAGACATACTATGCCAGGCACTGGCTGCCTATGCTGCTGCCTGTCAAGCTGCTGGCATCAAAATCCAGGACTGGAGGACTCAGGCTGGTTGTGGTGAGTGGTGGGAAGCAGGACAAGGCCTGGGTGTGGGACACTGACTCTGCTGGGCTGGGCTGGCTTCACTCCCACCCTTTGCAGTCTTTCAGCTGCCTCCTGTTCATCCCTGTCTCCTGGCTGTGTCTGCCTGTGTCTCCAGCTCATCATCTCTCTGTCTGCCTCTCACTCTATCAGCTCTACTTTGTCACTGTATCCCTCTCTGACTGTCACTGGATCTGCAAGTCTCTCTGTCCCCTTCTGTCTCTGTTGATGTCTCTTCCCACTCTGTCCCCAGAGGTCAGTCCAACATTAATCTTTGTTTCTCTCCCTCCTTCATTTACCCACAGAGATCTCCTGCCCTGACAACAGCCACTATGAGCTCTGCGGTCCACCATGCCCAGCCAGCTGCCCACCCCCTGCACCACACACAATCCCAATTGCATGTGACAGGCCCTGTGTGGAAGGATGTCAGTGTGACCAGGGCTTCGTCCTGAGTGCTGATCAGTGTGTTCCCCTGGATAGTGGTTGTGGCTGCTGGGTCAATGGCACCTACCATGAAGCAGGCACCGAGTTTTGGGCTGATGCCACCTGCTCTAAGAAGTGTCACTGTGGATCTGGAGGTGACTCCTTGGTCTGCAAGTCTGCCAGCTGTGGGCTGGGTGAGGAGTGTGCCTTGTTGCCCTCTGGAGAGCTCGGCTGCCAACCTATAAGCATAGCTGAATGCCAAGCCTGGGGTGATCCCCACTATACCACCCTAGATGGACACCGGTTTGACTTCCAAGGCACCTGTGAGTACCTGCTGAGCGCACCCTGCCATGCGCCACCCACAGGAACTGAATACTTCAATGTCACCGTGGCTAATGAGCACAGGGGCAGCCAGGCTGTCAGCTACACCCGAAGTGTCACTCTTCATATCTATGGCCTTAGCTTGACCCTCAGTGCCCAATGGCCCAGGAAGCTACAGGTGAGTGGACTGTGGGCCACACAGAAGCCATTCCAACATCGTTCCCAGCTTGGTGAGAGCATGAGGCTGGTTCAGCCTGTGGGACCAGGAAGGCCGGAAGCAGGCTCAGCCTTCCAGTACTGCTCTGGAGGGTGGGTTGTAGAAAGTACCTGCTTAAGCATAGCATAAAGAGCCAATGACGTGGTCTGATGGTGTGTTCCACTTCTGTTAATTCAGCTGTCAGAGACTGAGGTAGGGCAGTTGCAGAGACTTGGAGCAGCCTAGGCTACAATAGTTGTTCCTTCTTACAGGGGCAACAAACAAAATATAAACAAAAACAAGAAGGAGTTCGTAGCTCCACCTCTCTTTACTTTTACAATAGCAGGGGAAGTAACCTACTTTGGATACCATAGCTTATAAGTCACGGTACACATGCAAAACTATCAAATGCCTCTCCTCTGACGTTCTCCCCGCCCCACAGGTGAACGGAGAGTTCGTTGCTCTGCCCTTCCACCTGGACCAGAAACTCAGCGTTTACATAAGTGGAGCAGATGTTTTAGTGAACACTGCCTCAGGGCTCTCCCTGGCTTTTGATGGAGACAGTTTCGTGCGCCTGCGCGTGCCCGCAGCCTATGCTGGCACCCTCTGTGGCCTGTGCGGGAACTACAATAAGAATCCCAGTGATGACCTGACCGCAGTGGGCGGGAAACCTGAGGGCTGGAAAGTGGGCGGAACTCCAGGCTGTGACCAGTGCCAGCCTGGGCCTTGCCCACAACCCTGCACACCTGAGCAACAGGAACCCTTCCGTGGCCCTGACGCCTGCGGCATTATCACGGCCCCCGAAGGCCCACTAGCACCGTGCCACAGCCTTGTGCCACCCACGCAGTACTTCGAGGCTTGCTTGCTGGATGCCTGTCAGGTTCAGGGACATCCAGGAGGCCTCTGTCCTGCTATAGCCACTTATGTGGCAGCATGTCAAGCTGCTGGGGCCCAACTTGGAGAATGGAGGAAGCCAGACTTCTGTCGTGAGTACTGACCCATGGAGCTCCACACAGACAGGGCCATCCCCTCCACCTCCTGACAGAGACACACCCTGGCACTAATACTGAAAAACACCAAAGGCACATCCAAAGTCAGAAACCCTGGTTGCAGACCACACTGGAGGTTCATTTTTCTAGTGGATTTGGATATGACCCAGTGACAGTTACTCAGCAAGGAACCCCTGTCAGAGGCCAAGTCTCAAGCCCCTGGACCATCCCCCACACTGGAATAGAGCTAACCACACACAAGTGGTCAGATAGCCCAGTGGTGTCTGGGGAGACCCTATATTGCCTGCCACATGCAGGTCAGACATCAGACATGGTCACCTGGAATCAGAACCTGTCCCCAGCAGATCCAAGCAGACTGAGTCAGAAGGTGTGGGACAGCTCCTTCAGGCAGATCTGCTAGTCAGATCCAACCTGTCAGTGTCACCCAATCACATCCACACTGTCACAGTGGCACCCTGAAACAGAGCGTGTCAGAGAGGTCCATGGGTGCCCCAGTCATGCCAGCACTGTCCTCGGTGTGTGGCCTCCCACACACGTGAGTCTCTAGTCACACTCACACCAGTAAAGCCTTGGTTGGTTCTAGACTGCTCTGTTCATATGTGTGTGGTCATATCCCCAGACAGTCACTTGCTTTAGAAGTACTTGTCAGGATGATACACCCTTCTCAGGGAGACCAGGTCATGCCCCACACCTGAGATTACACATCAGTGCTCCTGCCATATGTTCTAGGTCCAGTCACACACCAAGCCAGAGGCAGTAGGCCTCAGTCAGGTTCTCACACCCAATCCCTGCTGATCCCACCCTCGCCTCTGCCTGACCCTTCCTTGTTCTCTCCCCACAGCCCTCCAGTGTCCTGCCCACAGCCACTACCAGCTCTGTGGTGACTCCTGCCCTGTGAGTTGCCCGAGCCTCTCAGCCCCCGAGGGCTGTGACTCCATCTGCCGTGAGGGCTGTGTCTGTGATTCTGGCTTCGTGCTCAGTGGTGACAGCTGTGTGCCTGTGGGCCAGTGTGGTTGCGTCCATGATGGACGTTACTACGAGCTAGGTGCCACCTTCTACCCAGGCAATGAGTGTGAGCGGCTCTGTGAGTGTGGGCCTGGTGGCCAGGTCACCTGCCAGGAAGGTGCAAACTGTGAGCCCTATGAGGAATGCCGGATAGAGAATGGCATTCAGGCCTGCCATCCCTCTGGCTGTGGCCACTGCCAGGTGAATGGAGGCGTTCATTATATCACCCTTGATGGACGGGTGTATGACCTTCACGGCTCCTGCTCCTACGTCTTGGCCAGTGTTTGTCACCCAAAACCTGGAGAGGAGGAGTTTTCCATTGTGCTTGAGAAAGACTCGGCTGGAGATCCCCAGCGGTTGGTGGTTACTGTGGCAGGCCAGGTTGTGGTCTTGGCTCGAGGGCCACAGGTGAGTGGGCACAATCCTGCCCTTGGTTCTACAGGGACATGGCTCCACTAAGCCTTACCTTATAGGGTCTCAGTAGATGTTGGAGAATTCTGAAGTTCGAGAATAGCACAGTCCTACCAAGATAGTTCCAGGTTTGGGGGAGAAGTGCCACCTCAGAGTCTACTCTAGTCATGGCCTCATCCTGGGAGTTTAGCAGATCTGATTCTAGTCAAAAAGGGACTTAGCTCTTCCAAGAAGGTCTGAGATATACATCAATCTCTGAAGAAGCTGAGAGGCCTGCCTTAAACTGAGGTGCTGGCACCTTCATTCTAACTGACCCTTCCCCCAGGTGGCTGTGGATGGTGAAGCCGTGGCCCTGCCTGTGGCTATAGGCCATGTGAGTGTGACAGCTGAAGGCCGAAACATGGTTCTGCAGACAAACAAGGGGATGAAGGTTCTCTTTGATGGTGATACCCATGTCCTCATGTCCATCCCGAGTCCCTTCCGTGGACGTCTGTGTGGCCTCTGTGGGAACTTCAATGGGAACTGGAGTGATGATTTTGTGCTGCCCAGTGGAGCAGTGGCCCCGAACGCGGAGGCCTTTGGAACGGCGTGGCGAGCTCCCGGCTCCTCCTTGGGCTGTGGTGAAGGCTGTGGGCCCCAGGGCTGCCCTGTGTGCTTGGCAGAGGAGACACAAGCGTATGAAAAGAAGGAAGCCTGTGGAAAGATCCGGGACCCCCAAGGCCCCTTTGCAGCTTGCCACAAGGTTCTCAGTCCCTTGGAATACTTCCGCCAATGCGTGTATGACATGTGTGCCCATAAGGGTGACAAAGCCTACCTGTGCCGTAGCCTGGCAGTCTATACTGCAGCCTGTCAGGCATCTGGTGCAGCAGTGAAGCCGTGGAGGACAGACAGCTTCTGCCGTGAGTGTCTCTGACCCCTCCTGTGACCCCTGGCCTTCCTTCCCTATCTGCTGCTCAGGAGAAGTCCCTGCCCGTTTCAGGACTTCTCCCGGCCCTGCCCTGCATCCTCTATGGCTTTCCCTCTTTCCTTCTGGCCCAGGGGCCTCAGAATCCTGTCAAGAGTCCCCCCTCCCCAGCCCTAACATTCACTGTTTCCCAGGGTGTTTGCAGCTCTTTCCATAGTGACCTGAAATAGAGGTGGATGGGTTGAGAGCCCACGGGAGTCCTGAGTCTCAGGCTCACTGGCCCCTCCCACAGTCTCCATATCTTTGCACATATTCAGTGCAACGCCATGTCACAGGCAATAGACCTCCGTAATCTAGGACCACACACCTCTTTCCAAATTACAGGGCAGGAATAGGTCACCTCAGACTCCACATGACAAGGCTGTAGCCACTGATGCTAGTTTTATGGCAGAGCCATTTCTCTTCCAGTCTCCTGAGAGCAGAACCTTGACACAGGGCCTTCATCCACACCATAACATAGCAACTGTCCCAGTGACAACAGTAGACACTGTCTCTAACTCTGAGCTTCCTTTTGAGTACCAGGCCTGTGTACCCATGGCCTCCTGGGTAATTTCCCCTGCGATCCATCTGAATACAACATTCCATCACAAACCTGATTCTTCTTCTCTATCCCCAGTGCCTATTTGATGACATCATGGAATTACTTAGCTAGAGCCTAGAGTTTTGTCTGGTTTTCTACTATCCTTGCCTTAACCCTCTGCCTATGACTCCCCATCCCATTCAAGCCTCGATCTGACTTTCTCAGTGAACCATGATCGCTTTAGCTGTAGCTGTTTATGATGCAAGCTCTTTCTTCAGAGCTTGTGTCCTCTGCAACATTGTGTTAGGTTTTGTGCTGTGGCAAATGATTGAAAGAAACAATTTTTGAGGATTTATGTTGCCTGGAGGTTTCAGACATTTCTGTCCAAGGTAACTGAATGCACCCTTGGGCCTGAGGTCAGACAGGATTGTGCTAGCAATGTGTCCCTTCACTGCAACTAGGAAGCAGAGAGAAAGAGATGGTGATCACAGAGTCAGGCACAGAGATAGAAGTTAGGAGCGGGCAATAGATATTCTTGAAAGGCCCAGTCTAGCTGACCTGCTTTGTTCCACAAAGCCCAACCTCCAAAAATATCCATTACTTTTGGAGTAATGCCATAAAACTATGTATCCATCCATGGATTAGCCATTGATAGAGTCAGATCACTCATGACTCAAGTACCAGTCAATGATTCAACCAACACGGAGACTAAATCTTGAACATATGAGTCTTTGTGGAAAAGTGTTCACCTCCAATTTGTTACATTCCACTCTTGATCCCAAAAGACTCATATCTGCATGATAATAAGAATTACAACTAATCTATCTCCCAGAGTCCACAAAGCCTTTATAGTTCCCAGATTGCTTAAATGTCCAAGTCTAGAGTCTTTTCCAAGATGCAGTGAAGACCCTTCAACGTGAGCCTCTGCAAACATAAAAATACAATTATATATTTCCAGCATCCAGTGGTGTAATATGGTACACATTCCTACACTAAAAGGAAAGGTTAGACACAAATAAGGGAGAGATGGGACCAATGTAAGCTCAAAACCCAGCAGGGGAAATACCAGCACAGTGTAAGCTCCAAAGAGCCTCTAGCCTACACACCCTGCCAGCTGCAGGCTACATGACCTCCGTCTCTTGCTTCTTGCCTGCTGCTTTCCTCCCCCATCCCCATCCTGTTCCTCATCCCTGCTTTCTCTAACTCCCTGGTGACCTTAACTTAATTCTCACAGTTCATGCCCCACCCTCTCAGGGGCTCCACATAGGGATCCTATCCCCGCTACACTTTGCCTGACCCCTCGGGGATATTTTTGAATTCTGGGTGGAAGCTGCTGAGCTTCATAACCCTTACACTGTACATTTCCATGAACTCACCTCCATGCAGACGACCTCAGCGTCTGTCACCAGCTCAAGCAGTCATCAGCCGTCAGCCTCCCTTGACCATGTCTGCAATGGTCTCAGAGTGTCTGAACTGGTGAGCACAGTGAGGTTAACTCTGGGGAGACAACCACCTAGGTTCTGTAAGTGTGAGGTGTCCCAGTTGCCCTGTTTCCTCAAGAGAACAACATCTTTCAAGTTCCCCTTTTCAGACTATGGTAGCTGTATCTTGATGGTCCCCAAGACTCCCTCAGATCATGTTTCCTGTTATCCAAATGCAACATACCTGGCTTTCTTCTGGAACCTCCGATCCCTTTAGGAATCACGCCTTTCTTAGCCCTAAATACACAGGCTTTTTCTGACCAACCTACAAGTTTGTCAAATATTTATGCTCTGATTTTGCTCTTGATACTGACTATAAACCTGAGTAAAACCAGCCAGGAACACTATGCTATGGGCTGAATGTTGTGCTGCCCTGATACACTCTCTGTCCTGTTAATTCAGTTACTTCCTTTGTCTTAAACTTCCCTGGACATGGGCAAAATATAGACAAACTTGTTGGTAAAACACCAATCGCCAGTACTCTCGTTTCTAAGAGCCTTGTTTTACACTTGAAACCTCTCAAGTATGATCTGAAAGTTTGGCCTCTGTTCCAAGCTCCCACCAAACACACAGGAAACCCCACTCATAGCATTGCAGGCTTTGTTAGCCCAGTCCTCCAAACAGCTCCCAGAAACCATTTTTAAAAACATGTGCGCCACATAGCCTGGAGCAGTCACAGCACCGGCCTCCCGTCTCCTAAGCAATTTCTGTGTTAGTTCCTCATGGTCTGAAGAAATACCTGAACATCTGAAAAAGGGCGGCTCTGTTCTGGTTTGTGATTACACAAGTTTCTGTGTGGGGATGACTTGTCTGTTAGTGAGGCTTGTGCTGAAGCAGATCATAGTAGAGGGGACATGACAGGCAAAGCTGCTCATTTCATGGTGGCCAGGAATCAGTAAGAGATGAGAAAAACCTGGAGCAAGAGGGAACCCTAGTGACTTACATAGAACACCAGAGGCTTTACAGTCTCTTCAAACACGAGTTCATTGAATAGGCCTCTCATCACACACAGCAGCTGGAAACGAGCTGGGTTTTTTCTGAGGAATGGAGGTCAGGGGAGGGAGCACTACATCCAGATTACAGCAATCACCCATCCCAGGCCTTCGATCCAGTAGATCCAGGTGGTTAACTTCTTACAGCACGTACTTACGCACGACCTACCTTGCCTCCTCTCTCCACAGCTCTCCAGTGTCCTGCCCACAGCCACTACTCTGTCTGCACACGCTCCTGCCAGGGCTCCTGTGCTGCTCTCTCTGGCCTCACTGGCTGCACCACCCGATGCTTTGAAGGGTGTGAGTGTGATGATCACTTCCTGCTCTCCCAGGGTGTGTGCATTCCTGCCCAGGACTGCGGCTGCTCCTACAATGGCCAATATATGCCGGTGAGTGGAGGAGGCTGGGAGTCTCTAAGCAGGCAGTGTGGATGGAGGAACTGGAAGGACATTCACAGCTGCTGAGCTCTGGGTTTCTGTTCAAGGATTGGGACATAGAGGGCCACTACCTGCCCCCAGCCATGGCTGCTGTACTAAGTCACCCAGGCTCAGCAGGTTAAACATGAGACCTTAGTTCCCTTTGACTCCTGGAGGTCAGGAGTCAAAGATCAGACTCACTGCACTGACATCAAAGTGATGGAAGGGGTCACTGGACTGTCTTAAGAGGACAATCTAGTCCTTGCCTCTCCCACCCCCTGGTGGCCTCGGTCAGTCCTTGGCTTGGCCACACCACTCCAATCTCTGCCATCACTTCTCTGTGTGACACAACATCTCCCAGAAGTTCTTTTATGAATGCTCATGGGATTTCCCATCTAGATAACCAGGATAAATTCTCCATCTAAACAGCATTGATCACACTGCAAACACACGTTTCCATTTAAGATAGCATGCCTGCTCCCAGGAAGTGGGAATTGCTGTTTTGGTGTGTGGCCATTCCTCCACTACCCTTCCCTCTCTGAGCTCCTTCGCCTGCAGACTGGCTGAGTCAGCATTCTGGCTCCATAGGCACCTGGTGCTCAGGACAGCTGGTACCCAGTGAGGGTGGGCCTCACCCTCCCGTGCATCCCATTCAGCAAAAAGAATCGAATTCATAATAGTGCAGCGGGTGGCTCAGCCACCAACCTTACGATGGTGTGATTTGGGATTTAATTGTTAATATCCCTTGTTGATGCTTTTTGAAGGCTTTGTGTGCATAAGTCTGTTTGAAACATTAATTTATCTTGTGATCACAAAAGTCTGAAACAGGCTACACACAAAGGTTATGAAATAGAGAAGCCATCCCAAGCTACTCACTAGCCAGCGGTGCTAACTTGTGTGGTTTGTACTGCACTTTCTTCAGGTCTCGGTAGCTTCTGGAAGCCATCTGCAGTCCCCTAGCTTAGGTCTGCAGCCTCCTCTGGACTTCTGGACTTCCACACCCACCTCCTACTCTGACCCTATTTTTGTGTGCATGTTCCATTCCAACACCTTCCCTCCTGTCCCTGACTCTTTCTGTACCTTCCCACCTCATCCCTGACCTCTGCACGGTTAAGCCCTTTTAGATTTGTGAAGCAGACACCTAGAGGAAAGTCCACAAAGAGATACAAACATAGGAGTCCTTGGGGTCCTAGTAGGGACACTCAGCTCACTGAACCTTAGTTCCTATCAATGGATTCCACCCTACATGTGGAATATGAGGGGAAGTGACAATCGTCCTGAGCATGTACAGAACTGTTTTATTGTCATGATCTCCTAGTCAATACCACATGGTCTAAGTATTATTGTAGCATCTGCATTGTATTAGGCATGGTTTAAGGTGTACAATAGGATGTGGTGGGTTACATGCAAAAACTATACCACTGTATAGAATGGATTTAGCATCCTCCAATTCGGTACCCCGGGGGCTTCTGGATCGAGAGATGACTGCTTTGTGAACTACACTAACGGTTTGGGTTGTTTTTCCTCCAAAGTTTTCAAAGTTTTATAGGTTTTTTTTTTTCTTCAAACTTTTATTCTTTTAAGTAATCTAACTTTAGGACAGTTGTATCTTTCCTGAGGCTCTTCCATTAAAGCCACGCCCATTTCACCACCTTCTGTTTGGGTGTAAGTGCCTGTGATGTCTTTCTTGCACAGTGGATCCTTTATCCCTAAGCCGTTAGCTCTGGGTTCCATGACAATAAGGAATCTGATCACGTGACAGGATAATGACCAAAGCCAGGAAATTCACAGTTATTCAATACCTATATCAGTTGACTTCACCCAGATTTCACTGGTTATTTCAATACAAGCATCTGTAATCATTACCCTTTCTGACCCAGGGCCTGTGAGGAAACAGACACTGTTTTCTGTTCGTAAATTCTACTGAGCCCTCCAGGGAGAAAATGGGTAAACCTAGGCCCGAGGACTGATCCCAGGGCAAGGGGGTTGAGGGGCTTGGGTCTGAGGAAGCAAGTAAACAGAAGATGATCAGAAAAGAGACACTGAGTTCAGGGAAAAGCTCTGCCAGGGCCATTCATTCCAGGCCACAGGCACTGGGGACTCTGAGATGTTCCCAGCACCCACCTTACCTCCTCCAGTAAGTTTTTTATGTATTATAGAAATAAGTATTTTCATATAATTAATGTTAATAAATCACTACAAAGTGCAATGGATTAGAACAATGACTGTTTGGGTTTCTAATCTTATCACTGCACTTTGTGGCAGGAGTCCTCTGAGCTTATCTGTTCCCTAATGGGACAGCTGAAGGGTGCTACTGTAGGCCACTAACCTTTTGTCGCTGTAAGATAATCCCTGAGGAGAACTGCTTTATGGACCAAGGTGGTTTTGTGACTCACAAATAATTATTAGGTCTGAGATTACCTTGCTGCTATAAAGATCACTTGCCATGGGCTGATACTAGTTTTGTAAGAGCTTCTAGGATTATTCATACTTTCCTGACATAACCAGAGTCCCTCATTGTAAACTCCATAGATGGATAAAGTCCCCATCTTCTTCATGCCATTAATACAAAACCTTGGGGACTAAAGTTCTACATGGTTTAGGGGAGCAAGCCATATACAAGCCAAGGTAAGTGGTCTGAGCCGGGATCATTGTCTGTACCACGTGGTGACTCATCCTTCAGTGGACTAGCCCAGGCTTGCGCTCACAGTAACTGGGCACAGTCTGAAGCAGAGACAGAGTGGTGACAGGACTATCATAACCCTTGAGTCAAGACATAAACTCCACACAGCCTGGCCTCTGCTGTGTTTTGTTTACAAATCATAGTTTGAGAGCCATTGAGACTCCTGGGTAAAGGACATACAAGCCATTTCTTGCTGGGAACTCTAGAGTGTCCCTCTGTGTGAATGCACACCATCCATCCCTTTCTGTGCTAGGTGAACTCCTCCTTGATGTCCTCAGACTGCAGCGAGCGCTGTTTCTGCTCCCCAAACAACGGTCTGATATGCCATGTAGCTGGCTGCCCATCCGGCCGAGTCTGTGAGATCCAAGCAGGAGTCCGGGGTTGTTGGCCAGCCAAAGGTCTCTGCTCCCTCTCTGTGGGTGCCAACCTCATTACCTTCGATGGGGCTCTCAATATTATCAGCTCCCCTGGTGTCTATGAGCTTTCTTCTCGATGCCTGGGACTCCTGAAGAACGTGCCCTGGTACCGTGTGCTTGCTGATGTCCAAACTTGCCGTGACAATGACAAGATTGTGAGCAAGGTCCACATCTTCTTCCTGGATGGCATGGTGACCGTGATCCCAAGCAGGGGCGCGTGGGTAAGCCCAGGCACAGAGGGCAGGGCTGTCTATCCTGGCTTTCCTTCTTCCTGTCACAGTGTCCTACATCCTGGCTACCTGGTGACCTTGAAGTCTGTTTTCTCCATCCAGGTCTCTGCACTTTTCCTGGATTTGTACCTGTCTCTCCATGTCAGCCTGGGTCCCTCTCCTCAGCCTGATTTTTTACATTCAAGTCACAGGCTAGCTTTGCTGTTGATTTTGATCCAGACTCCACTGGTTAGCAATGACAGGAAACCAAATACAAACCTGAGGGCTGAGGGGAAACAAATGGACTGGCCCCATATCTGGGAAACCCGGAGATGGCCCCCAGAAGTGTCTGGACCCAGACACTCCAGCTACACTGTTGGAGTTTCTACCTCTAAGTTTCCAACTTGTCCCTGAAGTCAATCAATCTCTGTCTTCCCCCACCCCCCAGGACAGGATGTATGAATGGATCTGTGTAGCTCTGGCTGTCCTGAAACTCACTATGTAGATCAGGCTGGCCTTAAACTCACATAGATCCACCTGTCTCTACTTCCCAAGTGCTGGGATTAAAGGGGAGAGTCCTGATGTGTGGCTTTTATCTTCACTGTTAGACAGTTTTGGGTTTTTGTTTTGTTTTGTTTTGTTTTGTTTTTATGAGAAGTACCATCTGTCCTATCCTGACCACCTCAGCAGAAACTGGTCCAACAAAAATTCCAGGCCTACAACTCACTAAGCCAGGTTGGACTACCTGTCCCCTTCTAGTCTTGGGGGTGGGACGATGTAATTAGACGAGCTGGCATCACATGAAGGGTTAGGATTCCAGGTTCCATGATCCCCACACAGTTGTACTATAGTTGTACATAGCCAAGAATTATTACAATGAGAGGTTATGAAGATACAATGCAAATGGGAAAAAAGAAGTCAAACAGAACGTTCTAAGTCTTTATTACATCCTGAAAAAATAGAACTTGAAGAGTGGCCCCAGATTCCCTGAATTGCTTACTTGTCTGTGATCTCAGGAGCTTTTTCCCCCTTAACTTCGGAATAACATGAGGATCCATCCTTCCACCCTCTGAAAACAAAGAAATATTAGTGAGTTAACCAGAGAGTCGGATTGCAATGGGCATAAGCAGAATAGTGAGCTGTGTGTAGACACACCCCCAGCTCTCCCCCCCCCCC